>CAUYSK010118747.1:0-54250 GCA_963575035.1 Avahi laniger | reverse complement strand
TCAGCACTTGCTCTCTCCCCTTGCACTTCTGTGTTATGGAGACGACTTCTTTCCTTAAACCTCATGAACCAGTCTCTGCTGGCTTCAAACTTTTCTTCTGTAGCTTCCTCACATCTCTCAGTCTCCACAGAATTGAAGAGACTCTAGATTCGGCTTTGGCTTAAGGAAATGTTGTGTCTGGTTTGATTTTGCATCCAGACCACTAAAACTATCTCCGAAACAGCAATAAGCTGTTTTACTTCCCTATCATTTGTGTGTTCACTGAAGGAGCACTTTTAATTCCTTTCAAACTTTTTCTTTGCGTTCACAACTTGGCTAACTGTTCATAGCTTTCTACATGCCTTCCTCACTAAGTTTACTCATCTCTAGCTTTTGCTTTAAAGTGAAAGATGTGTCTCTTCTTTTTACTTGAACACTTAGAGGCCATCGTGGGTTATTAGTTGGCCTAATTGCAATACTGTCGTGTATCAGGGAGTATTGTTGTTTGCCTGAGGAGGGGGAGAGAGGTGGAGGAACAGCCAGTTGATGGAGCAGTCAGAACACACACAACATTTATTGATTAAGTTCACCATTATACATGGGTGAAGTTTGTGGCACCCCAAAATAATTATAATAGGAACATCAAAGATCACTGATCACAGATGACTGTGACAGATATAATAATAATGAAAAAGTTTGAAATATTGCAAAATTACCAAAATGTGTCACAGAGACACAAAGTGAGCACATTTTGTTGGAAAAATAGTATTGCTGGACTTGCTCCATGCAGGGTTGCCACATACCTTCAAGTTGTAAAAAATGCAACATCTGTGAGTAGCAATAAAGTGAAGCACAATAGAACAAGGTATGCCTGTAAGGTCCTGTCCAATCCACATTGGCTCTGTAGGTCTAAGTCGGTGCAGCAGAACGCTTCACCCCACCCCCACCCTGACAGAGGCTCATAAAATTGGGTGGATTTTCATAGACTGGGGTAGATTTTTCAAAATCCTATAAAGTACTACTTTTCCAGCCTTTTGATTTTTGAGAAAGCATGGTCTGAAGCACTGTAAGATGTGAGACGGAGGTAGAATGCCATTGCTCCCTTGACCAATCTTTGAAAGGTCCCCCGATTTCCATACCTTTCTCTACCACGGCTGCTCCCACACTCCTGCCTCCCCACGAGAGTTACCAGAACCCCTTTGTTAGTAAAGCACAGGGAGTCAGGACCGAGCCCAATCACAAGTAACCAGTTAGACAGCCTCAAGAGACCCTGGACTCAGGCCCAGCGCATCACCAATGTCATGAGCTTCTTAAGTCTGGAAGGGCTCTCTGCCCTGCTTAATGCCATGGTCGGGTGCTTTTGCTATGCTTAGGAAAGCATTTGGTTTCCTCTGACTGGGTAATGACAGGCATTCCAAAGGAGGTTTCATTCTCATCTTCAGGCTCCAGTGATTTGAGATGCTTTAAACTCAGTGAACCCCAAGGGAGTGGGGCTCATTCCTGTCCCCTGGACGGGGTGTGACCTCACTCACATGGACAGCTTGTCCAGCATCCTTATAGAACTTGGGTCCCAGTGAGCAAGATGAGAAGTTTGAAATGGGAAATACAAGCTGGTTGGTGCAGGGGAGAGGAAGAGATGAGAAGGCGAGATGATGTTTCCGCACATGGCAGAGGGGTGCCCCTTCAGCTTTGGCATGAGCAAGCCAAATGCCAGTGCCACCACAGAGGAGATGCACAGTGCACCTGTCTCCCTCTGCCCTTCCACATCCCCTGATCTGGTCATCCCCTGCTCTTAACACTCAAATGACAATGCTGCCCACCTGCTGCCCAGCCGGGCCCTGTGTTTCCTGCCCATGGGGGAGGCCAGGATCCAGGCATGCAGGACCCACTGCATGGTCTGTGGGCCCCAATAATTTTAAATGAAAATATGGATCTCTTGTTTAAAAACTCAGGAAGCATTTCAAGAGGGAGAGCAAGACAGGCATGAGCCCAAGGACAGGCCCTTCTGAGCATAGGCCATAGGCACTGCCCCAGTCACGTGCCCTGAGGCTGGCCTTGACCCCAGGACACCATCAAAATGGCTATAAGGCCAAGGAGGGTCTGTCAACACTCAGGCCCAGACTAAATCTGGGTTATGTTGCCCCTGCCCACACAGAGCGCCGCTGCGAGCGCCCTGGACAGGTGCACGGGCCTGTGCCTCCCGGCCCAAAGGGCAGGCAGCCTGCTCAGAGGGCCCTTTGTTTGATGAAAGCCTCGGCAGCATCTGAGAGGAATGTGCAGGGTGCTGCGGGTAGTAATCTAAGCTCTGGCGCCCAGGCAGCGGGAGGGCGGGGAGGGGGCGCACGCCTGCTGCTTGGAGGGACTTCACAGGAATGTGCGCCGAAGGCCCTCAAAGAAGCCACAACAAAGAAGAAATTCTTCCTCTCTGCACCTCGTGCTAGGATGACTGGTATCAGGTTAATCACCCTGGCCTACCTGCTGAAAAGAGAAAACAGTGCTGAGTTTAACAGCTGCACAGGGCCAGAGGGCTCCGGGGCCTCCCTGGACCCGGCAGCCGCACTGCGCCGACCGTGGGGCACCCGGAGTGATCAGTCGCTGGGAAAGTCACCATTGGGCAGTTCGGGCCGTTTCCAAGGTAGAAGCTATAACTGGATCGCTGGCTCCCTGTCTCTGAGCAGGGTGCTCTGAGGCCAATTCCCCCACCAGGACAGGGCTCTGGGTGCCCGCAGGCCGGGAGCGCGGCTGGTGACGGGCAGGAGGAATTCTTGCCCAGGCCCTGCTAAAGGCATGTTCAGGAAGCACGCTGACGAGCGTCAGAGCTGGCTTTCTCTGGACGCCCTGCCAGCCAGGCTGTCCTGCCACCATAAAAATCAGATGAAAACTTAAACAAATACCTTTTCTTTCCTGCAAGCATTAGAGCATGTCTTTCCAAGAGGGCGTGGCCTGTGACTCCTGCATGGAGTCCCAGTGGTGAGTTCTCAGCCGTGGGCGTGGGCCTCTGCGGGGCGTGGGGCTCCTCCCAAGCCGCCTGCCTCGCCTTACCCTCCAGCCAGTGTCTCCCGTCACCTGCTCAGCAACTTCCCAACAGGCCACCACGTTGCACAATCCAGTTGCCTGTGCCCTCGCCATCATCCCTACTAAGCATCTCCTACGTCCTCTGTTACTATACAGTAAACCTATGGAAAGCAGACACCTATGTAATCACGCCTCAGAGTAAATAAAATATCAACACTTTTCCACAGTGGTTTCAGACATCTTTTTTAAAAAATTGCAGTTTCTGCAACTCCCCACCTCAAGCCCCAACTCTCTACCCTACTTTTTCCTTGAGAGCTACTATCCACCGTCTCGATAGTTTATTTTTCTTGGTAGTTTAGTTTTTATTTTCTCATCAGTAATAATACCGTTCCCTTATTAGTTATGTGCTTGCAAATATCTTCTCCCTCTGTGTGGTTTGTCTTCTCAGTTGGTACCTGGTGACTGTTGGAATAGACGAGTTGTAACCCCGAATGTCGTCAGGTTTGTCCATCTCCTCCTTTAGAGTTTGTGTTTCTTAATGTCGCATTAAAAAATCATTTCCAGGGAAAACTTTCCAGTCGTACCACTTTTATAAAAAGAAATGTTAACTGTAGCATCTGAAACCTAAAAGACTCTCTCCAGGAGGATTGTCAAATAGTGCTAAATAAAAAGAAAATGTAAAAAAAAAAAAATCTTTTCCTACCCAAGGCCAAAAGAGATATTCTGCTTTCTTTTATTGTAAAAGTTTCAAGTTTTGCTTTGAACATTTAGATCTTTAATTCACACGGAATTTATTTTCCTCCATGGAGTGAGCTAGACTTCCAATTTTATTTGAAATCTTCGTACAGAAACCGGCTGCCTCAGGGCCCTCCGATCTGCAGTGCCGCCCGCCGCCCAGCGTGTTTTCCCGTGTCGGCGGCTGGTGCCTGCGCTCTGTTACCTTCCGTCCGTCCGTTGCGCTAACGCTGTACTGCCGTAATTACGTCCTCTTTGCAGTGTCTTGGCATCTGATAAGTGCTCCACTTCATTCCTCTTCAGAATCTGTTGCCTATTCTGACCCTCTGCACTTCCAGGAAAACCTTAGAATCAGCATATCAAGTTCAATCAAAGAGTGATCAGGATTTTGATTGGAGCTGTGTTGAATTTATTGTGAGAAGTGTGCTAAAACCTCCCACAGTAAAGATCAGTTAATCAATTTCACTGAGTAATTCTGTCCATACTGTATATTTTGCCCATATTTTATTTGTCCACTTATCTGTTTGAGCCTATGCCATTAGGTTCATACATTGCTATATTTTCCTGAGGGGAGGGGGTGTCGTGCTTATACAATGACCTTTAACAGCCCTAATAAAGACTTTTTGCCTTAAAGTTCATTTGGCCTGATGTTAATCCCAGGTTTCTATGCTAGATCAGTACGTGCTGGGATATTGTTTCCCACCTGTTACCTTTACTTTTTCATTCTTTTGTTGTAGGTATGTCTCTTGTACACAATCCATAGCAGATTCTGCAGATTTTGTTCCTTATTTAATCTGATAGTTTGTGCATTTTAATGTTGAGTTTAGGTAATTTATTCTAATTGTGGTTATCAGGATGGTAATGTTATTTTACATGTCCTATTTACTATCTTTTTTTCTTTTCTGTCTCCTTTCCTGCCTTCTTTTGGATTTTTCAAGTTTGACAAATTAATTGATTTGCTTATGAAATGGCACATTGAGAACAAGAGAAATGTCCTGGCTGATGGCATTTGTGGGACCCCGAATCCCACAGTTAGAGAGCCACGCAGAACTGGGGTTTAGAATGGAAACAGATTATTCCCCCTGAAGTGATTTATAAGATTAAGTAGGTGGGGTTTGCTTTATGTCTGCAGGGACTTTGTTTTGGGTCTTGGGGAACAAGTTTCTACTGGACTCGGGAAAGTGATGCTTGGGAAGTGTAGAGGACACAGGTCTCACTCTCATTCTGCTCCGCGTCACTGGGAGACCTCGGGCTATCTGTGCATCGCTCTGCCACAAAGGGACCCCACTTCCTGGGCAGCTAGAGAGAAGGGAGTACTGCAGGAGCTCTGTGGTCCCAGCCCGCTGAAATCCTACAACAGGCTGTTTTGCATAACAAATGATAATAATGTGCTTTAATGAAGGGCTCACCTCAGGAGAGTCGTGTTGGCCATTCTTCCAGAACAGAAGAACCACCACTTCTTTCTCTTGTTCTCTCTGAACTAATATCTACTCATCGTATATCAGAACCAAGCACTGGAGCCAGGCCTTTCCCTTAATGGAGAATTTCTCTTTGTTGAGAGGCACAGTCTACACGGTAAGGAAGAGTGGAGGTTTGAGACCCCAATCTGAACCATCAGGAGGGAAAAGGGAAAGCGGACGGCAGGCGCACAAAGGAACACATGCCTGGTGCCTGGAGAAAAAGGGGGGCGGTTCCAGCAATGTCAGACTGACAGACTGACTACTTCTACGCCGTGTGACTTGGGCTTTTTAAAAATCCTTCAGCCCCTTGAGATCCTACTGGTCTGCCCTGCAGAGGCTGTTTCCCTTACGCTGCCATGTGGCAGGTTTTGGCCACTGGTGTCCATTTAGCCTGGGAGATTGATTGGCTGATTGATTAGTGCCTGTATTAGGGCTCTCTGGAGAAACACAACCAAGAGATGAGCATATACGTGTATGTGTACATAGATAGGTAGAATGTACGTATATATGGGCTTATTTTAAGGAATTAGCTCCTGCCATTATGGGGTTGGCAAGTCTGAAATCTGCAGAACAGGCGGGAGACACAGGGAACAGCTGATGATTCAGGCTGGAGTCCAGAGGTGGTCTGGGGCAGAATTCCCTCTTCCTTGGGGGACTTCAGAGTCATTACTCTTGAGATCATCCACTGATTGGATGAGGCCTCTCACGTGGTGGGGTCATCTGCTTTACTCGAAGTCTACTGTCGTAAATCTTAGTCCCATCTCAAGAGGACCTTCACAGCAACATCCAGACTGGTATTTGACCACCTCTCTGGGGAACAGGGCCTAGCCAAGTTGACACATAAAAGTAATCCCCACAATCTCCTGCTCCTCAGAGAGTAACCTGGAATCCACGAAGTTACAGGTAGTTGACTGGTTTGTAAACTGAGAGAAGACATTCTCCAAAGAGGACTCAGTTGGGACCAGGCCTTCCGTAAGTGCCTCACCACACTCATATCTCAGGAAAGGACATCTGCAAACATGGCTTGGTGTCAGGTTTGACAGCCGTGCCCAGGTATGTCCATGCAGATTTATCGCAGGTGAGACTCCTCAAGCCAAAGTCTATGGTGAGACGGGGCTGGGTGCAGCCTTGGCCGCCTCTTCTTGTTTCGTTCTGTGTGCCACCGTGGGACTCGAACCAGTGGCTGTCAGACAGCTGAGAAGGGGGCTCCACCTTCTTGCGGACCTGTGTTGCTGGAAAACTGGAGAAGAAGATTCTAGGAGTCCCGTGGTCAGGGACGTGACAGGAATGAGAATAACTGAAGAAAACGCTTCCTTTCTACAAGTACTAACCCGCTCCCTCTCCCACGTGAACCCCTGATTGTGCATTTAAACAAGCGCTGCAGATCCCACTTTCTCTCAAGGTCCGGCACTAGCTTTTAGCACCATCAGCATTTACACACGCATTCTGCAGGAAGATGTCACCCTCTTCACGTGGCTGCGGGAGCTGCTGCCTCTTAGTTCTAGGTCTCTGGAGAGCCCCCTGCAAATCCTCTCCCGTCTGATAATGGGATCTGGGGATTTTTGCATTGTCTGGCTGCTCCTCCTTCAACTTGCTTGGGCTCTGCCTTAGGTTGGCCCATTTTTTAACTTAGTTGCCTCTTATTTGTGGTTAAAATGCCTGAAATGAGTTGACACGTCCAGAGGCTTTTAATCACTTCAGTAATTCAGGAGCCGGGGCAGGGTGACTCCTCTGAGGGCATGGGGGAGGGGGAAGCAGAGGCCCTGGGCACAGGCTTCCTGCCTCCCCAGCCCAAGGCCACAGAGTCCCCTGGGGAGGCTGCTGGCCACATGAGCACAAGCGGCAAAGGCAGCACGTTCCTCTAAGCGTAGGGGTGGGGTAAAAAAATCAGGTAAGATTTTTGCTTTCAGGGGAAGGGGGTGGCTAAGATTTAGAAACGAGGGACCTGGAAGATCAGCTCAGCCTCAGGCTGGGGGCTCTGGGTTGAGCGGGACTACCAGGCCGAGTCCCAGGCCCAGGAGGAAAGGCCATGTGTGCCCACGGGGCAAGAAGGGGTGGCCGCAGGGGCGCAATGCACACTGTTCTCGTCTCGTCTTCTCAAGGCCTCCATGGAGGCTGGTCTGATGTCAGCAGGTGGTCAGCTGAGTCCTAAACGCAGACCTGATGCTCAGCCCCGTCCTGCTGGAAATCGGAGCTGGCCAAGGTGAGTGGATGACCCGGGAACGAGCTCAGGCCCAGCATCTCCAAACAGGACGCTGTCCGCCTCAACCCCTGGACCGGGGCCGGTTCCTCTCGGCTACTGGGGACGCGCTGCTGCAGGGAGGCAGCCTCACGCACCTCCTTCTGTAACGCCCAGGCTACCCCTTCACTTAGAGGAAAGTCAATCCCTTACAGGGCAGGGGACACAGGACGCTTGTCAGGCTGGAACCCCCGCCCCCAGCCCTGTCACCCCTGTCCCCATGCTCCAGCCACGCCACAGTCCTCCCACTCCCAGAACAGGCTGAGCCCTCCACCTGCGGCTCTGTCTCCCTCCTTCCCTCCACTTGCTGGGTGAAAGCCATGGGAGCCGAGCTCAGAGGATGTTTCCCTCCCAGCTTCCTTCCCGATTGTCCCCAAAAGAATCTGCACTTACGTCTTTACAATTAAGACCTATTTTATAAGGACTTAAAAGACTTTTCTCCCTCGTATTTCTTAGTCCCTGCTGCAGCCCTGGCAGCGCAGCTAGAACCCAGCAGCTACTCTAACCTCCTATAAATGCATGTTGAATGAATAAATTAAGGACCAACATAGGAAATGGCCTCCTGTTAGAGTGTGTCTTCTGAGAGGCACGTGGAGGGCAAGATTCGTATCTGATCTACGGAGGTGGTGACGTGTGCCTCTCTGGGGGGCAGCCCGCCTCTTGTAAGCAGCTATTAAAAGATTGCCAGCAGAGTGTTCTGTAGATCTTCTATTTACTGTAAATAATTAACCCAGGTAAGTAAAATCCCTCTGCATAGTTCTGCTAGTTAAATTCCACCCTAAATAAAACTAACAGAACACAGCTATTCCTGTCTTAAGTAGGAACAGCCGATGCCATTAGAAATTAAGAAAAAAAGAATCTTCTGTCTTTATGGACTAACAAATGAAACCTGTTTCAGAAGACCACCCATGGTTCTAAAAAAAAGTGTTTTGCTAGTAAATTTTGAAAATTCAAGTCTTCTAGAGAGGCTAATTTGAAAGCAGCCATAAATCACATCAATTCAGGTGCCACTGGTGGTTTATGAAATGA
This sequence comes from Avahi laniger, assembly GCA_963575035.1. Taxonomy (NCBI): domain Eukaryota; kingdom Metazoa; phylum Chordata; class Mammalia; order Primates; family Indriidae; genus Avahi; species Avahi laniger. The sequence continues at coordinate 45,793 of CAUYSK010118747.1, read as the reverse complement.
CCCGACACTGGCCTGCTCCATCTCGGGAGCAGAAACTTCTCGACCCTGCTTTGGCTGAAATGTACATAGCTAATACTACTGCGAACTGTTGCCTTGATTCAGCATAACTGCATGTCTACAACCACATACCACATCTTATTGAAATTTGTTTGATAACAAGATTTTGGAAATTTTCAGGCCCCTGTTGAGTTTCTAGATGACTGAATGACAAATTTAAGCTATATTTACATACCTCATTGGGGGTCAAATTTGTTTTTAAGAAATCAGACAGTACCTTCTCAGGTTAAAATGGGACAAATTCAGAATAAGTAGCCAATTGCGTAGATATCTTAATAGTGGTTATAAGGAAAATATAACCACATAAAATATAATGAAAATATAAAATGCTGTTGATATTACTACAGAATACTCCAGATCTCCTGTGAGAACCTCATAAGCTTTCGGTTGTTTTTCACAGAGAGTCGATGGATTTATGGTACACAGGAGCTCAACCGTCTCCATGGACACCAGGAAAGTGCGCGTGAACTGAGGGGCTGGGGCGTGGGCGGAGGTGTGGTGAAGGGGGAAAGAAGTCACTGTCCTTCCCTTGGAGAATCCAGTGTCATTTAACAGCAGAGACCCACCCACTGAGAAAGCATGGTGTCACTTAACGTTCAAAAAAGTTTCGGGAAGTTGAAAGTCCTCTCTCAAAATCTAATAATAGCCTTAAAAGCCTTACAGAGGGGAAGGAAGGAAGAGATTGAGAAAGAAGAAAAAAAGAAAACCACAATAGCCATTGATTGTTGCTCTGTGGAAGTTCCTTCCTTCCTTCCTTGCTCCAGCCCTCTCCTCCATGGGAGGACACCCGCCGACCTCCAAAAAGAATAAATATGAAACTTCTTTTTCTTTAGTTCCTTCTCTCTTTGTGTTGTAAAATGAAGGAGAAAAAAATGGAGAGATCATGATAAAATCTTGATACTGAAGCGTCTCAGGGTCCCGCGGAGTACCTTTCAGTAGCTTGACATGCCTGAGAAACATGACTAGGCCACTAGGACAGATTTCAAGTCACCCTCAGAAAGCTCGAGGGGCCCGCGAGGTTCTATCCCCAGGAGCAGAGCTTTGCACGACCCTCACATGGACTTCTGGCAAGAACAAAAACGTATCTGCATCCACAAAATCACTCATTTTCTTACTGGACAGGTAAATAAGAATACCAGGTAACAATTTTATTCACAAATAAAAAAAGGCATTACAAAACTATTTGTGTAAGAAAATGATAATTCACAAATTTATAAATTCCAGTATACAAAATGGTAATGATGACATCTAAATTGATTCAAGCTATCTTAAAGTAATAATGGATATTTTTCCTTTCCTTTTTTTAATAACAAAATTAACACTTTATCTAAGGTAGAAAAATCTATATTTAAAAAATATATTCCATATACACATTAGAAAACCCATGACTTCACTTGGTTGCTCTTGAAATTCTTGTCTCATTCTTGTCAATGAGCTTCTTCAGCGTGAAAAGCCACAGTGATTATTTTATGCCCGCTGGGCCGTGCGTATTACACAGATTTCCTGACATCAGCGCTCTGGCAGCTGAGTTTATTGAGTGTTGTTGGATATTCCAACAATGTGAAATGCAAATTGAATTTTTTGCCTCAAATATTTACAAAGAATGTAAAATATAACACTGTTGCGTGTTTCTAGAGTAGGTGGTGGTAAAATGTCTTCAGTCTTGATATAAGTAACCCAGGATTTTTCGAATGCAGTATCAAATGAAATCAATTTTCAACCCTAAGCATTTCTCTACAGATCAAAAGTGATGTTTCAGGATTTGGGGCCAAAGTCTCATTCCCATCAGTCTGGCTTTCTCCAGCAAGTGCTCGTCTTTGAAGTTAATCAGGGCTCTACATATGGAAAGTATATTCAGGTTACACAAAGGAACACAACCCTGACCCGCTTTGATCATCCCTCTGTCATAACAGAAGTGATCGGATTGCAAACAATGGCACATATGTGAATTACAGTGAAGTCACTTGAGGAAACTCTACTTACATTTTCATAGCTGTCTTGTGGTCAAATCCTAAATATTTTACATGAGTGTCCTAAAGGCAATTCTCATAAGACTCGGTGACTACCAAAGTTTAGGAACCATTGGTTTATGCTAAAAAAAAAAAAAAAAAAAAAAAAGGAAAAGAAAAAAGAAAAAGTCATTCGATTACTGGGCAGCACTAGGTAGATATGAAGGATTGTGGGTTGCCATGAGACATGCCAGTTTCCTGTTTCAGGTAAGGAAACTGAGGTCATAAGAAGTGCCAGGCACAGGCAAGCTAGTATCCACATACCAGAACTTAAAACCACGAATAGAAAGAAAATAAAAATATCCTAGGAAATATCGGTTAATTTCAGTATTCAGTTTAAATGTTAGGTAAATGACATTAATTTGGGCAGGGCAATTCCAAAACAAAATATCTTAGTGCACTCTAATATATTGATGTTCAAAAGTCTATTTCTTTTTAAAGTATTAATATAAAGGTGACAGAGCTAACAGTAAACAATTAAAAGAGCCAGATCTGATCATGTAGGTTCAAGCAGGAGGAAAAAAAAAAATCCTGCTCAATTAAGTCCTCTCCAGGACATGAAGATTAAGAGCAAATGAGCCATTGCCTGCTTCATGACTGAATTGGGTTAATTTCTTAGCCCTAGAGACAATTCTAGAGCGTAAATTACCAAAGTGGTAGGTGACCGAGCACCTTAACAGAAGCACCGTTCTCCTAAATGCAACATTACTGGCTAAAAAATAGGAGATCACGTGCTAACTAATCTTACAAGATTGGAGGGAACAACACAAATGTCATGGTCAAACTACACCATGGCAGTTACTGGCTGTTCACCTAAACCCCTCTCCCCAAACTGTGCGTTTTCTCCTGGTTCTAATATGTAGTGTATTCTCACTGAAGACTACTTCGTTAGTAGGGGACCTGATATGCTCTAATTTCTAAAGCCTTTAGTATAAGATACAATGCAAATAAAAGATCATTATGTTCATAAATACCACTTTTCTGTATAAGAAATTCTGGCTCTTCTAAGCTCAGGTACAGGACAGTTGTAACAAATGGTGCTATATTAACTAATTTTCACATAAATATGCTAACCTTTGCATACAAGTCTCTGATATGTGCCTTTAGTGGTTTTTAACTCAGCACGACGGGCCTCCCTTTCCCGACAATGTTCCCTAAGCCGGGCCGTCTCGCTGGCAGCACCGGCAGGTGTTCATGAGACAGAGGCTGAGGGTAGAAGAGGTGCTTCTGGAAAGGAGTTGTGCTCCTCTGGTTCCTACTTAGGTCAGTTAACTTCATCTAATAAACCCAAGGTTTAGGCGGCAATATGAAGTCAATTCTAACCACCTAAGCTAATCAGTTCAGATGATGAAAAAGTGACCTCGCATAGAAACACTCACTTTCAAACCCATTCTACATAAAAACTAAGGTCATGGATTTGACATTTCACAGGCTATATGAAACTTTTCTGGCAGGAAAACGTAAGTGAATATTTATACTCTGGGTCTTCAGTCTCACAAAACCACATTCACCATGAAAATAAGCACGAATGCATTTCTGTTTCTTGTTACAGGTCCGTAATCTTGTAGGCTGCAAATTCAACCCCTCAGTCTTTGAAGTCACTCCTCTAGCAGAGAAGGGTCTAGTATAGAAAAGACACAAAGTATCGTGAGTCTGTCTGGAGTCTTCTTACTATTCACCCAGGTTTCAACTTACAGCTGGCCTGGCACAGAAGCAACTGGTTGAAAGGCTGAAGATGCCATCAGTTTGGTTCAGATTTATTTTTTCCCCAGGAGCTGTGCACGGTGCAGACTGTGCTTAGTCTAACGGAGGAGGGTCCTTTGGGCTACAGACACACGTTTCTACTGTAGAAAGAAGCCCGTCCTTTAAGCTTCCTAAAACAGAAACAGAAGGAAAGCTTTAAAAACAATACCTCACAAATTAAACCTGCTAAATTGTAATTGTAAAAGATTATTGTGCATAACTTTTACTAATAGTATACATGAATTTAATAACACATGGAGAAACTCATTCAACAGTATTCAAATATCCAGGTACGCATGTACTGCCAGAGTTAAACAAAGGTTCTCCTAACGACTCACAGTCACCCAATATTTGCAAAGATGTCAATGTAACCCACAGCAATCACGATGTATTAACAATCCTTTTGCTGATTTTAAACCTCATTCAAACATTTAAAGCTTGTCTTTTCTGTGTTGTGCTCCTTTAATACATTTGTAGGTAAAGATTTTAGGATTCTTTATCCCTTTACCAAAGAACAAAGATAATTAATGATTAGTGCCATTCTCTACCTGCCAACTTAGTCTTTGAATGTAAAACTTCCATTAAACTATTAAAGAATATTTAGGAATAGTTGGAAATGAGAGTTCTCTTACAATGATCTCCCTGGAATAGTCATGATCTTCATGGGGCAAATATTCTCAGCACAGTGGAGCTTTAGACTTGTCCTTATCACAAAGGGCCTGGATCTCAGGGAGGGAGGCGGCATCAGATAACTGAACATTACTGGAAGTGAGTAAAACCTTGATTTCGTGCATTAACCTTCACTAACTTACCACAAATTTGGCATTGGTGACATATCAGATAAGTTTACGCAAAAAAATGTTTCTAGGTCTAAGGAAATTATCTAGAAATAAAAGCTTCTGAAATACTTTCAATAATAGGATATGGTTTTATCAAACATGTTGATCAATTGAAGTGATAATAATGACCATATTAACCCTCCTGTGAGAGGCAAATTATCTCATTTTGCTAAGGAAAAAGCAGAGATTTCAATAGATTGAGGAATTAGAACCCAGGTCCTCTCGTATCTTTTCTAACCTTCTTTGTTTGTTCATGTCAACATTTAAAATGTTGTTTAAAAAACAACCTCAAGAAAAGCTTTTCCTGTAAGTAAACAGGCTGGCTTCATCCTCCCAAATACCTCAGTTCTGTTTCCTTCTAGGGAGATGTGTATAGGAAGAATTTGATTAAAATTGAGTCACATAGACTAAAGAAGGCTCTTACACCTATTTGCTTTATCCTGAACCGTAACTATCATCATCAGATTCTGGGTGGTCTTAAACCACCCACAGGAAAACTAGTGTGTGAAAATACAGTTTTTGGAAACAAATGCATCATGCATCGAAATCACAGTCTCACACCAAGTAAAGACAAAAGTGTTGTTGTGGCTATAGCTGCTGCTTATACATCTCCTAAACGGACACACAGCGCTTCCCTGAACTACGAATGAGCCCATGTCATGGAGCCAAGCTAACTAAACATGAACCCTGGAATGGTTAACAATCATAATAGTGAGCTGCTGAAATCAAATTCTTTATGAGAAGTAAATGCATTTCCTACCTTGGAAAATTAGCCTGTTAGGGGAAATGTGAATTGCTTTTTAGAAATTAGTAGATTGGAAAACAAAACAGAACAAAACTAGCTGAGTTAAACACTTGGCTGACCCTTGAAATAAAGAAGAGGACCCAGCTCCCCAGAGGTCTGCAGTTGCGGCTGTCTCCTGTTTTCTTTTGAAGATTAAGGTTCATTCACTACCTCTCACACATCAGTAAGTAAACACGACTAAAGAGAAAGTAGTTTTCAGGATCTGGAAAAGATTCTCTTAAAATGGGCTCAATATTATTTATTGTTTTTAATTGTAGGGCAAAAATTGAAATGGTTTACATTTTAACAATTCTTTTTCTGAATTCAGAATGTCATACTTAGATTTACCTAAATTAATAATTATAAGATAACATTCTTGAAAAGCTAATAAAAAACTTTCATTAATAAATTACACTGTGCAACTTAAATGTAACATTTTCGTATCAGATTCATTTTAGATGTAATTACAACTTTCTTTTCATAATGATTTGAGTTGAAAGTGTCTTTATATAGATGACAATTACCTTGACTATCCCTGAAAAGGAATTAATGTCATTGTATGCCAATCTTATATACTAAAATATGTTTAAAATTTTTTACATTCATATAGCTGTGATAACAGTACTTATAAATCCTACCCCAACCCCACCACCAACATAAACAGAAAAAGGGAGAGAGTGAGTTGGTTCTGGTATGGTATCAAGACCTGGAATCAGCCGGGCACGGTGGCTCACGCCTGTAATCCTAGCACTCTGGGAGGCAGAAGTGGGTGGATCGTTTGAGCTCAGGAGTTCGAGACCAGCCTGAGCAAAAGTGAGACCCTGTCTCTACTAAAAATAGAAAGAAATTAATCGGACAACTAAAAACATATAGAAAAAAATTAGCCGGGCATGGTGGCGCATGCCTGTGGTCCCAGCTACTGGGGAGGCTGAAGCAGGAGGATCACTTGAGCTCAGGAGTTTGAGGTTGCTGTGAGCTAGGCTGACGCCATGGCACTCTAGCCCGGGCAAAAAAAGACCTGGTATCAAGACGTTTTATTCTTTTGTCTCAGCAATTTATATTACAGACTTGGGACAAGTTACAAAATTAAGATGGGTGGTAATTCTGTTTACTGACAAGACTCTGAAAAACTGTCGTTAGTCAGCTGGTGGCACATTTACTCAGGTACTCAGTAACTTTCCCCTAACAGTAGATGTGCAGCACCTGTACCTGAGTAACTTCCCCTCACGATAGATGTGCAGCACCTGTCTGAAAGGTGCGGATGAAAGTAACCCAACTGGAATAGCTGGCAGGGCATCCAGTTCCTCCCTTGCTGAAGGGGTGGGCGTCACCCCCACCCCATTTTCTGCATCCTGTCACCTCGAGCGGGTGCTCTGCTGGTGTGTAGGACTCGTGACCCGATCCAGACTGCGGGGCATTCTCAGTCCCCAAGTTGTGTGGGGCACAGTTCATTCTTGAGATTTATATACTCAACTAGACTAACTCTTTTCTTATTTACTATCATGAAAATTTTACAAATTATGGGATGGCTCAAAAGAATAAGATCAGCAGTCTTTCCTGGCTCCAAGTGGAGCTCAGAGGTACATATTCTATGGTTTTCAAACTGCCTAATTTGTTTGCATTTCCTCCCTTTACTTATCTCTTCTACATTATTGCCATTTTGAAAACAAAACCAACATTTTCCCCCCAAAAGCTAACAAATGTTTTCTCTGTAGAATCCCCTATAAATTCTCTAGAGAATTTTTTTGCAGTTAAAAAAACAAGTATTGCAGACTTAGATCAACACATAACTTATGTACTTAAAAGGAACACATCTGCATTTACCCTTTGACTTTAGACTAAGTTTCTGATAGAATTAGGCAAGGATACAGAATCTCACAGGTGGCCCCACTCAGGAGCAGGTGCAGAGCTGTCCCTCAGCACCCAAGGCCCCCCGGGGGCGGGGGGGCGACAGGAAGCGAGAGCCAGGCTGTGCAGGGGAGGGGATGGGGGCCTGGGGCTGATCTGTAGCTGTGACTCCGCCCTTTTATACTCAAGGCTGACCCCATTTTTCCAGAAGAACTTACACTAATATATGCACTTCCATTTAAGGAAATGTTTATAAACATTAAGTCAAATTCAGCAAAGGCCGCGTCCTCACCTGGAGGAAAAAGCAGGCAGATGGTGCCCACTTGTCCCGAAGCCTTGTTGCCTGCAGCTTTGCAGCACTCCAGAAAGCCCCTCTCTCTGCAGTTGCCGCCTCCCCCCAACCTGATTTTAAACTCTTCCACCTGGGAGGGTCTCATGGCGTGTTTGGTCTCAGATAACAACCACCAATCAATTTCCGACCAAATTAAGCAATTAGCCAAAGCAGAGCAATCCAAAACACAACAGTAAATGAGGAGGGAGGGCAAAGAGCAGCTTTAGGAGACCTAAATTCGAATCACTTTGGCAGTGAATGGCTTGGACATGAGGCTATCGCAGGAAAAAATGAAGGTCAGGACTTGTTGGAGATGCTCCCATAACCAACTCCTCCCTCTCCATCAGGGAAGGGGGCAGCAGGCGCTGTGCTAAGTAGGTGGATTTACAAAGAAGAATGAAAGAACACAGCAGCCGATTACGGCCTTATAGATTAGCTGTTTAAAAAAAAGACTCTTGACATTTATTTTAAAACATTCTACAACGTAAAAGAAATTATGAAAGATGGAAAATCTCATCAGGTTCCCGAAATTTTATGGTAGGAAGAGAGCTCCAGTCTGGTGGTCTACCACAAGTCAACGTTCTCGCTGAAACCTGTCACTGCCTTACCTGGAGAGACGTGTGCGCGGGTAGGTTAATGACAGCGCCACTCTCCTGATCCGGCTGGCTTCTAGTAGTCATTGCATCCTGAGTTAGTGCTGATTCTGTCGGCATGGCGTTGTATCTAGATACATCAGTAGTTTCTGTAAAGTTTTCAGAATGAGCTTGAAATGGAACAGCTCCACCTACCAAATCCTGACTACTATTTGAATCCAAAGATGTTGAGCTTTCATTTTCTGGATTGAGAGAATTAACGTCTTCTCCAGTGAGTTCAGGATAAGAGTCACAAAAAGAGATGGTGTCGCCACCAATGGGATTCTGCATCAGAGGCCAGGCATCCGAAAACTCGCCACAGACGGACCTCGAGAGGGACCCGAAGAAAGCCGGCATCGCCTCCCCGACGGGGCCTGCGCTTCTGCACACATGTTCAAAAGATGTGTCAGTGTTCTACGGGGAGAAAAGACACTTCCACACAGCAGCGTATCAGCCATAATTTGAAGCCTTCTAAATGAAATAGCAATTTACTAAGTCAGAAATTGACTGCTTCCCATTGTGATAAACTTTCCTCGATACAATAAGACAAATTACTCCATTTACTTCAAAACTGAATTTTTACACCGACTTCTAATTAATATAGTTATACTTAATTCGATGTCTCAAACAGGCGGTTTCCTTGATTGCTGTTCTAAAATTCTAAAATATTATGTCATAGCATGTTAAAAATTACTTAGAGATGACAGAGGTCACAAATCACAAATATAAGACAAAAATAAAATTAAGGGACAGTAAAGTATAAAGAATGTTGAACTGGATATTTGTCACCTTGAGAGACCTGCCTAATTCTCGCCAAAGAGTTGTCCCCTCTGATATCCGGGATGTCATTAATAATACTTAAAAAGAGATGTTCCCATAGTTTCACATGAAAATTGGTAAATCAGTAGCACGCATATTTGCACAAGGGGATCCGAAGTTATCGGTTAAAAGGACCTGGTTACCTGTCCTGAAGTGTGGCGGCAGAACGAGTCCCACAACCCAGAGCCGGCCGCTCCGCGCCGCAGGCCTCGTCACAGCACAAGGACGGGATCAAGTGCACAGGCCCTGGGAAGCCAGCAGAGTGTGAGCACAGTGCTTTTCTCTGGATCTTTCTCTTTAATCCCAGGTCAACACGGTTCTTCTTGGAAATTTAGCTATTCCCCTTTGGGTGACGTTTTGGGGGCAAAGGGTTATGAGGTTCTCTTTTTTCTTATTTTAAAAAAAATGGTGAACCATTTATATGAGACACCTAGAATAGACACGCTCATGCACACACGCAGAATGGTACAGAGTTTCAGTTCGGGAAGATGAAAAGAGTCCCGGAGACAGATGGTGGCGACAGCTGCACAGCAACGAGAATGTACTTAATGTCACTGAACCGTCCCCTTAAAAACGGTTAAGATGGTAAATTGTATGCCATATATATTTTACCACAATAAAAAAATGACAAAAAGAAATAAAGCAGTCTGTGAGAGGGCATACGAAGGAGACTCGGGCACTGCCGATGACAGGAGGAAGCGGACGACTGTCCTGTTGGATGTCCAGCAACACAGACAAGAACATAAAGAGTCTGAATCCTTTAATTCAACACAAAGACATACCATTTCTTTTTATTGCTAGGAATGTAACTTGGGGAAAAAGTAGACGTGTGCATAACCTTTACAAACCATTATATTCACTGAAGTCATATATATTTTTGCTTATGAAGATAATACAAGCTTACTGAAGAAAAAAATAAAATAAAGAAAAAGATTAGATTAAGAAATTTAAAAACAAATTTTTCCCAATCTTATAAGCTGGAAATAAACCCTGTCAACATTTTGGTGAACAACCTTCTAGACTTCTCACTCTATACGCATACACATATACATATAATTCTGATTTTGTAAAACCATAAGCATATAAAACACACAGACATGAAGACACACATATATAGAGAGAGGAGAAGACTTGAAGAAATAATACATTTACATATATGTATATATGTTTGTGTATCCAAACTTTCTATGAGGAATTTCTCTTTATTTTTTAGGGAAAAAAAACCATTGTGAAACTAATATCTCCCTTTTTGAAAATGAATGTCAAATATTGAGATGCGACTGCAAGCCGGTGTTAAGCGGGATGGACACCTGGCATCCTGCACCACGACCCTCCCAAAGTGAGGCCTCTGGCTTGGGTGACCTGCACGTGCGCTGGCCTGACTGTGGTCAGCTTTCCTGGACCCACTGCCACTTACAAACCCGTCATGCTCACTATGGGATATTTCAAAATTATTTAAAAACAAAAGGTACTGTAGAAATTCCTTGTAGAAATGGCTGACTCTAGGGAAAGCAGAAGATGAGCCTGGAACTTCTTTGGATGCCAGAAAGTAAGAAAGGGCTAGAAGACTAATGAGGACATGTGATAATGACACATGAGCCGCCAGCCTGATGGGACATCCTCTGGCCAAACCTGGCGGCATTTGAACATCAAAATGAACAACGGTGCCAAAGGGTTGCAACACACTGCACACAGGCCACAGGTCTACACTAATTAACGCAAATAAATAAATGGAGAGGAAGGGGAAGTTCCTTCTTACCATAGGAAGCCAACTAATGAACGTGGAAAGAATGATGGAATTAGAAAACCAGCATTTGTCAACAATTCTAGAGTAAGAGACTTGACACCTGAGTGTGACGGTGTTTTCTATGAAGGACATTATTGGGACAGTTAAGAAAATCTGAATACGCTCCGTAGATTACATAACAGCACTGAATAAATGCTAATTTCCTGATTTGCATCGTTGTGCTGGTGTTACGTAAGAGAATTTTCTCGTTCTTAGGAAGCAAACACTGAAGCATTACAGGGTAAAGGGACGTCATATCTGCAACTGATTTTTAAATCGCCAATCAGACAAAGACTGTATGTGCAGGCGCCGCACTGATGTGAGGGGGGGTAAAGCAAACGTGCAAATGGGTAAAGGAAATGTGGGAATTCTTTGCTCTTTCAACATTTCCGTAAGCCTGGAATCATGTTAAAATAAAAAATTAAAAGAAGAAAAGGCACTGCCATTAAGAAGGAAGCGCTCGAAAGGACACGCGACACTGAACCGGCATCAGCGCGTGGGCCCTCCCGGCGTGGGGGCTCTGCGAGCAGGGCCTGCAGCGAGGCTGTCTGTGTGTGTCCTCTTTTCCCTTTCAAGTTAAGATGAGGCAGAGTTTACACAAAGCTGTGTTTCCTTAATTAGAGTTTGTGTTTCAAGAAATCATTCCTGCTTGCTGTGATTCTAGTGACTGTTCCTGGTACAGGATCTAGGAAAAGGTGATGTATGGGGCATTTTAAGGACCACACAGTTACTGTCAATAGCTCTCTTAGAGTCCATTATTTTTGTAGGCAAAGGCAAAACTAGATCCACACACACACGGAAACTTTTGTATTTTATTCTTAACCCAGTCCTAAAATAGGAGATAGTAATAACTACTAGAAAAAAAATTATGATGAAAACTTCTTATTCCATAGAGCCATGCGCCATGAAACATGTTTCGGTCAATGATGGTGGTCCCATAAGATTGTAATACTGTATTTTTACTGTACCTTTTCTATGTTTAGATACACAAATACTTAACCCATGGCGTTATGATGGCCTACGGTTTTCAGTATAGTCACAGGTTGCACAGGTCTGTAGCCTACGAGCCACTGGCCACACCATACAGCCTAGGTATATAGTAGGCTACACCACCTAGGCTTGTGTAAGTACATTCCATTGTGTTCACACAGCGATGAACTCACCTAACAACGCAACAGCCTGCTGACGCATGTTTCATAATGTATCCCTGTCGTGAAGCAATGCATGGCTGTGTATGCAATATGAGACTGAAACACTCAATCCTGCAATTTCTTGAAAAAAAACCCAGATGGTTCCAAGAGGATAAGTCAATCTAATTGGCATATATTTAACTTAAAACAAAGAATGGTTATGTGACAAAATGGTGCTATTATATGGCATTCACAGGTGCTAACAGAAATGCCAAGTCACGGGAGGACAGGGGAGCGGGGCAGACTTCTCGGGAGGGTGGTTTGCCATGGAGGACTTTAATCTGCAGAGACGGTGAGGTCATAAGGTGAGGACGAGGGGACGTGTCAGTGTAGAAACCTACGATGAGGAATACAAATTTTGGCAAAGAATGTTGGTATTACCTTTGCTCGTTATTTCCTCAAGTTAGAGACCAGCTTCCCCTTGAATTTCTTTCGTAAATTTTCATTTCTGTCAATAGTTCAAGAGGCAGTCATGGTTTGTGGAAAACCTTGTCATGGACCTCTTACTTCCCTCTTCTTTAAGAATTTTTTAAAAAACCAAACCATTAAAACAGACACATTAACGTTCGGTTTGAACTGACCATATGACAAAGGATCCAAACTCCTTCACTGCAGACGGATAGCATGATTTGAAACGAACGGATTGAACAAGAAAGGCAAACCTGCCCAAAAAGTTGCTGAGAAATTCTAGAATTTTAACAAGATGCTTATTTTCTCTGTGATACGTAAGAGACTCAAACACACTCAAACAGGGGACGGTGGAGAATAATTTAACAACATTAGTTTTAACCCGAAAACCCAGCACAGCGACCTCGCTGTGAGCTGAGTGAAATACGGACGTTTCTTTGCACTGCAACGTCTGCAAGCCTCGGTTCTCCCAACGGGCCCCGCACGGCCGCACTCACCGCAGGTCCGGGCCGCGTCGCGGCGGCACTGGCAGCAGGCTCTGTGGGCATATTCGTTGAGCTGAGGTCTGTCGAAACATGACAGTTCAGAACCGTTGTACTGAATGTCCTGTGATCTCAGAGACCCTAAACAAGGGACGAGAATTCTGTCAGTGAACACAGTTTCCTCTGGAAGGGAGCCCCGTTAACACCATAATGAAGATCGGTACCACTCTAGCATTTGTGTTTGTAAAGAAAAAGTCTGCTATTCCTGCAAAGTTTGATTATTTCTTCTTAGGTGAGGAGGCACAAAAATGAAATAATTTGTTAAGAAAGTTCAAAATGCTTGATAATTAGAATATATACAAAACTCAGAAAAATCAGCAAGAAAAAATTAAACAACCCCATTAAAAAGTGGGCAAAGGACATGAACAGAAAATTTTCAAAAGAAGACAGAATAATGGACAACAAACATATGAAAAAATGCTCAACATCTCTAATCATCAGGGAAATGCAAATCGAAACCACAATGAGATATCACTTAACTCCAGTGAGAGTGGCTTTTATCAAAAAGTCCCAAAACAATAAACGCTGGTGTGGATGTGGGACTGCAAACTAGTGCAACCACTGTGGCAAGTAATATTGAGACACCTCAAAGAACTAAGAAAAAAAGACATTCTATAAAAAGACATCTGCACTAGAATGTTTATAGCAGCACAATTCACAATTGCAAAGATGTGGAAACATCCCAAGCGCCCCCATCAATACATGAGTGGATTAATAAAACGTGGTATATGTATACCATGGAGCTCTACTCAGCTACAAAAAACAATGGTGATTTAGCACCTCTTGTATTATTCTGGATGGAGCTGGAGCCCATTCTACCTAGTGAAGTATCACAAAAATGGGAAGACAAGCACCACATGTACTCACCATCAAATTGGTATTAACCGATCAACAGTTATGTGCACATTAAATAGTAGCATTCATCGGGTGTCGGGGAGGTGGGAAGAGGGAGGAGGGGATGGGTATATTCACATCCAATGGATGCAGTGTGCACCATCTGGGGGATGGACACGCTTGAAACTCTGACTCAGGTGAGGCAAAGGCAATATATGTAACCTAAACATTTGTACCCCCGTAATATGCTGAAATTAAAAAACAGAAAGAAAAAAGAAAGTTGAAAATGTAGGGTACTTATGTTGCCAGAACTAGGAATAATTTTTATTTTTGCCTCGTGGCATAGGGACATCACAGCTTTGTCAATCTCCCTTATAAATGCTGCTGCCCCAGCGAGGTCTACGGCTGATGCGTAAACAACACGGTTCGAACTGTGCGGTCCACTTACGCTTGGACTTTCCTCTGCCTCTGCCGCCCCTGAGACAGCAAGACCAACCCCTCCCCTACTTCCTCCTCCTCCTCAGCCTCCTCAGTGTGAAGATGATGAGGATGAAGACCTTCACGATGATCCACTTCCACTCAATCAATAGTAAATATATTTTCTCTTCCTGATGATTTTCTTAGTAACATTTTCTTCTCTCTAGCTTACTTTATTGTAAGAATACAGTATATAATGCATATAACATACAAAATATGTGTTAATTGACTGTTTATGTTATTGATAAGACTTCCAGACAACAGTAGGCTGTTAGCGGTTAAGTTTTTGAGGAGTCAAAGTCATATGTGGATATTCAGCCGTGTCCCCAGGCCCCAAGTTGTTCAAGGGTTGGCTGTACTTTCGTGTGCCCTCTGTCCTCAAACAGCTCGTGGATGCTTGTTTTAGCCTAGTGTCTTGTTGAACACACGCACGACAATGATAATAAGTGCACTCACTCCACCCAGATGCTAAGAAATATTTTCATATAATGAGCTCCAAACTTACAGCTGGGCTTTTTCTCCATGAACTGCCTCTTACAATAGATGACGCAGAGAATGAGCAGGGCCAGCAGGACGGTGGCCAGGGCGCTGCAGATGACGGCAGCCAGGGCTGTGTCCCGTGGGCTGGAGGCGGTGGATGCAATCTTCACAAGGTTGACCTTGCTGGCACCTGAAACCACAGGGACAGGATCAGCGCGCTCCAGACAGCCCAAGGGCACACAACGCGCACACTGAAGCCCGAGGGCACCGTTGTCGACAGGAATAAAACCCAAGAAAACCAGCGCAGTGTATTTTAGATTGGCTCAAGCACCCCCTCCGCCCCAGAGGGTGCGTTTACTGCTACATCTCCACCCTGCACCCCAAATGTGTGGATGTCCCTTTCCTCTTCCCACAGCACCATGGACACACGGTCCTCAACACACTGAGAAATCTGCCTTTCGGGCAGAACTCTTTGCGAGTTGAGAGTCTGTCATCTTTGCCTCTGTTTCCCCAGTACTTGGCACAGTGTTTGGCACACGGGGGTGGGGGGTGCTAACGCTTCCTATTGAACTGAAATTAGACTATCTCCATTTTTAAGCAGACAGACTCAAGTATGCTTTTTTGGGTGACTTTAGGGGAAAACAAGGATTTGGATCATTTACAACCTTACAGTAGACTCCCAATTTCTGAGACAATAAACATTTTTGAATATCTTAGCTGTTAAATTACTGAAAAACATCTAAGTTTTGAAGAAGAGACTAATACTGTTATACTATGTAGAGGCGGGCATAGACATGCTAAGAAAGTCAAGAAATGGCTGCTATTTTTGAGTATTGCTTTGTGGGTTCAGCACAGATTCTGAACCCCACGGTCTGGGTTATCTGTGCAGAGGTAATAACACTGCCTTCTCTGGCTGCTGAGAGGATGGAATGAGTTATCACGTAAAGCATGTAGGACAGGCCGCGCACCTGGTGCTGTGGGATCGTTAGCTACTGTAATGATGATTACAGTCAGCATTTGAATTATCCTTAGGGTACCTGGATGGACACACGCATTAAATCAGAAATCTGTAACCAGTGGAGTCACAGCGTATCCTATTTAACTAACCCTAAATGAATCTGAGAGAGAGGGGCAGGAAATCTAAATAGAGGGGCACTTGTGCCTTCTCTTCCCTGAGTAGATGCCCCAGTGAGCTGGGGTGGCCTCACTCGGCCCCCTGCAGTGGGCACCAGGCCCTCAACTCCTTGGAGCCTCTCAGCACAGGAGCCATCCCTGCTACTGAGGGTAACTCCAGGCAGAAGTATAATGCGCGTCTCGCATGTCATTTAAATTGTCTAGAAACCAATTTTTAAAAGTAAAAATAAACAGGTAAAATTAACTCTTCATCTATTTTAGTTAGCCAATATCTCTTAAAATACTGCATTTCAACATATACCCAATATAAAAATTATTAATTATTTTGCATTCTCTATTTCATAGTAAGATTCCAAAATTCAGTGTGATGTTACAAGGATAGCCCTTCTCAATTCGGACTGGCCGCAGTTCAAATGCTCAGCAGCCACATGTGGCTAATAATGGCTGCTGTAATGGACATCACAGCTCTAGAGGGCGAAGGTTTGTATTTACGTTGGTGCCACATGGCGCCCTAAGCGCCAGGCAACTTGTCATCTGGCGCCTCCACCCCCCAACCCCCAACAAGAGTGATCTCCACTGTATAACACTGAGGGTAGAACCAGAGGAAAACATCTGGGTTAGTATTATTGAATCATAAAAATAGGATAACAAGAACTATCATTGTGGAGTACAGGTTTGGGTGTTCCTAGTCTCAACGATTCTAGGCCACAAAGACAAGTTTCTTACTGTCACCTGGGAAGGCACATAAGCTGTATGCTTTGGGCTTAGATGAATAGGGCTCATAACCCAAGGATACATTTTAAAGGACATTTATTTGTAAACATGTTTCATAAAATATGCCTTACCTCATAGCTATATAAATACTTACAATAATCAAATAGCTTACTAAATATTCATCATACAGCAAGTTAGAAAAACTACATCTCTGACCTGACAAAGATGAAATCTGAGTCTGAAACAGCCTCTATCAGCAGAGTCACAAAAGGATGTATGAACACAGCACAGCTGTGCAAACACTGAAAAACATACCACTGAACAGGAACTTGCATCCCACGCAAGCTAACATAGCAGGCCACGTGGAAGGGGAAGCGACTTGGAAATGTAAGCATTATCTATTCGGCCCAAACGGTGAAGTTGTGGGAAAATGTCATCTCATTTACGTTTGTGAGGAAGGTGGTGCACCTCGGAGTGAGAAGAATTTCCTTTGCCTAAATTTTCAGTCAAATAACCCAGCCCTACACAATATGAGTTTTTATCAACAGCTGTCATCAAACTGAGGCATAATACATGAATTGAGCGGAAGACGTAGAAGTTCCTAATTGCTGTAACTATTAAGTTAAGCTCATCAACGGAGACAGCACCGGACATTCAGAAAAACACCAGTAAGAACAAGGATTTCAGGTTAAAGTCATATCATGATTAGAGTCCTTTAAGTTCTTACTGTTTAAAATCCTTCTAAAATTTATTAGTCAACTTATTTGCCTTAATATAAAACGAAATGTGTCTAACTTATAAATAGGTTAAAATGTCCCCAAAGTGGGGATCTTATTTTTAATGTGGTAGTTTGCAATTCAAGATTTTCCCCAAATCAAACATGAAAGTCTTGTTAATACATATCTTTCCAAGGTAGGGCACTAATGCCAGAACTTCAGTGACATCTAGTTATCATAATAACATCAATTTTAAAGGAAGGCAAGTTCAATATGCTTCTTCTCTATACATTTGCCCAGGCAGCGGCATTTAAAGATGAACAAGAAAAATACACAAGTTTTACCTCTCAATTTCTGACACCTACATGAGAAAGGGCATCTTACTAACTCAGACACCCTCAGAGAACCCTTGTGAGGAGGATTCTGAAATTCAATTGCATTCCTGATTATTGTTCATAGGTACAAGTTTATTACAACACAAACAGCAGACAATCTTTTCTAAATAGGAAACGGGTTCATCATTTTTAGCTTTAATTGTCATAAAAAAATGTAGACATAAATATGGGAGCTATGGGAGATTGGGCTGAATATCATTTAATTTTAGAACAGTGCAGAAATTCATTCACATAAGTTCCTGATAAAAGCCTATTTTCTTATTGTTCTCTTTGACCTGAGGGGGGGTTGTACTAGCTATGTGAAGTGGCCTCCACTCTATTAAGTTTTGGTTAATAGAGATGTTGCTGAGAATTCTTCAAAAAAGGACTTACTACTTCCAAATAAAAAGTACTGTTTTGTTGACCCGTGGCAATGATATTGAGATGAAAGAGTCTTTCTACCCACGTGCCTTAACTAAATTCCCTGCCCATAGTTCACTAAGCATATTGAATGCCTGCAATGAATTTCACCCATACATTAGGATTCCGACAGTACTTCTGAGGAATTGAGAATAGGAATGTCTACATTCTTTGGAAAGTTTTTAACTTTTCCGGAATACAAAGGCACTTCTTGCCTTAACCAATTAAGTTATTAAATTCCACCATAATGTTAGTACTACCCTTTGGCAATTTACTTCAGAGTGAGGACTGTTTTCTTAGCTTAAATTTTACATTACATGCATTACACAGGTTCAGTTTTACATTATACATCTTCTTAGGAGTTCAACTCAACTGAACAATTATGTACTGTGTGTCTATTATGAGTAAGATATCCTATGAGGCATTACATAATTTGTAGGAAAATCTGAATAGAAGAAAAGAAAACAGAGGTCACTAGCAAAGTTTGGCAAGTGTTTTTATAAAGTCCAATCTGTCTTTGGAGTAGACTGAGGTGCAGAAATCCCCTCTTCCCCCTACATCTCACCCCTGAAAGACCTTCTCACGTAGCTGAGAGACGTGAGACACTGAGAAGGGAGAGATCTGTCTCACTGCACAGAGAGGAGCATCTCATATGCTGCCAATGGGGACCCCGTCTGCAGGCCACGCAGGTGTCTAACACGTGAACACTTGCTTCTGTAGACATCTGTGCACTTTCTTATGCCTGCATCTTGCTAACACACCTTCAGTGATTTCACCCTCCTAACTGGGTGAAGTGGCGAAAGTTCAACCGAGACTTTGAGTCACCCACTCAAGGTAACACAGCAAAGCGGAGACGGCTTGGGAACCGCAACCAGGCCTACGGATCCTGGCCAGTAGACCGCACGGCTCCATGGCTGTGTGCCGCTTCGGAGAGAGAGAAACGTCCTGCCAGGTAACGATGAGGAAAATGTAGCTCATGTCCGTTTATGCACAGGGCACGCTCGCTTCCGCACGGAGACACAGCCAGGCCACAGAGCCTCACGGGACCTTCCAGACAGCACGCCAGTCGGGTGCGCACGACAGCCGGTTCCGGAGGAGCTCATCTGCCCGCAGAGAAATGTTTGGGGCCCTGTGGCCGGACTCCGGACCTTGGTGTCTGCATAAGGAGCCACTCTGAGCAGCATGGTGGCAGCGAGCATGCCGAGCAATGCCCGGGTGTCACTGAGGGGAGGAGAGGACATTCTGTGGAGGTGACCGCAGATTAGAGAGAGAAATGGAAAAGAGCGCCAAGGACTCTCGCGTCTGGACTCCGCGGAGCTATGGTTCTGCTTTCTGCTGATAGCTACTTGGTTAAGCTCTCCAACTTCCTAGTACGTGATGTTTAAAAACCTGCTAAACAAAAGATCCTTCTTCCCAGAGAATATTCCTAACAAAGGGCCCTGTTCAGACAGGGCTGGCCTGAGAGGAAGGGAACCGGTACGGGTTTTACAGATGAAGAAGTCTATACGTATCTATAAAGATTTTTTCATGTCAAACCATTAGGTAGCTGGATCTAGATTAGAATCCAGGTTTCTCCGATCCTAAAACTTACGTTCTTTTTTTAAAAAAAGTATGCTACGTTTTTTCCAACCATTTAGAGTACAAAAAATATACTATAGTGTGAAGGATTATCAGTTCAAATTTTGTATAGAACATTAAATTTTAGTTATTTAGCTAACATATGCAATATGGCTTGGCCTAATTTAAAACACAAGTATGGCTTTAAAAATTCAACCTGTTTTATGCCCACAATTAGTAGCCTCTTTAAGGCTACTAAATTTTATTACAGTGAAAACCAACATATGACTTTTAAACTTTATTTTTTAAATGTCGTCTTTTAAGGTCTATATGGTATAATTAGATGAGTGTTAGATAAATATAGTAGAGAAGAGCAAATTGTAAATGGGCTAATTTTGCTTTCTATTGGGGCTTCCATTTTTAAGATTTCACTAATGCTTTGTGTTTTCATCAGAGAGTTTAGCCCGTGAAAATAATACATCTGGTTTCCCGCTGAATAACATCACTTTGGCAACTCCAACACAATTGGAAATGCAAGAATTTTTACTTGTTGATGACTATGTTTTGACACATGCAATTCAATTAGCAGTCAGTATTGCAATATAAGCATGTAATTTAGACATTTTGAACTATTTTTCATTAAAATATTTTATCTTTGATTTTGTATTTGTTTCAAATAAACTATAATTCAATCCATTGGTTTCTGTGCTCTTCACCACCTCTACCAACAATAAAAAGCCCAAAATGAATAAAGCCTTAACAAAATTAAAACCTGATGATGAATCTATTTCCAGTTATGTTCTTTAATAACACAAAATTATTAACAAAGAGCTCTTTGCAGTCTTAACTGAGGCAAGGATATAGCTCTGGAGTGTAAGCTTTATCTTGTTAATCTAAACTGGTTAAACAAAAATATCTATGGTAACACTCAACATATGAATTCCAGATGTACCACAAAGGAGTCTGCCAACAAACAAAATAGTTGGACTTTTTTATCCACTTTATACCAAGTTCTCTGACACTGGATAAATGTAAAAAAGTAAGTCTTCATCATTTATGGTTTCTTCTTTTTTATTTTTATTTATTTATTTTTTTTGAGACAGAGTCTTGCTCTGTCACCCTGGATGGAGTGCAGTGGCGTCATCACAGCTCGCTGCAACCTCAAACTCCTGAGCTCATGCGATCCTCTCACCTCAGCCTCCCGAGTAGCTGGGACTACAGGCACGCCACACAGTGCCTGGCTAATTTTTCTATTTTTAGTAGAGATGGTCTCGAACTCCTGAGCTCAAGCAATCTTCCTGCCTTGGCCTCCCAGAGTGCTAGGATTACAGGTGTGAGCCACTGTGCCCAAACTTTTTTAAACTTTAAACTTTAATCCTAGAACTATGGGATTTTTTTCAATGACCAATAGAAATATTATCTCAAAATGAGCTTTTTATGTTTGCCTTTCTATCTATATCCATATCTGTTTTAAATATTGGCCTGATATTTTATTGCAGTAAAATATTCATAAGACTTACCATGAGTAACATTGAGTATATTCACAATGTTATGCAACTATCACCACTAGAACATTCCAGAACATTTTCATCACCCGGAAGGAAACCCCACACCCATTAAGTGGTCACTCCTTTTCCCCCATCTCCCCAGCCCCTGACAAGCACTCATCTCCCTTCTGTCTCTATGGATTTGCCTATTCTGCATATTTCATATAAATGGATATACAATATTACATGGCCTTTTGTGATTGGCTTCTTTCACTTAGCATAATGTCTTCGAGGTTCATCCATGGTGTAGCATGTATCAGAACTTCATTTCTTTTTATGGCTCAATAACACTCCATCATATGAACATACCACATTTTATCCATTTGTCAGATGATAATATTTGAGTTTTTTCCGCTGCTATGAACATTCATGTAAAAGCTTTTTCCATATATTTTTAAGCTTTCTACAAAGATACATTATAATTATTCCACATTCTATTAAAAGATACATTATTACAATTATACCAAAGCTTAAGTTAATTAATAAGTCAGTCAAAATATTTCCTGAGCAAGAGCTCAGAGAAGCGTAGAGGGACGCAATGCTGGAGGGGCTGGTCAGGGCCAGCTGCTGCGGGATTTACCAGCTACCGTGAGGAGTTCGGATTCTACTCGAAGAATAATCGAAAGAACTTGCCAACATTAGAACACACATTCTTCGTCAGTGCACACAGAACCTTCTCCAGAAAAGATCACGTTAGGTCACAAACAAGTTTCAACAAATTTGAAAAGATTGAAGTCATACAAAGTATCTCTTCCAATCATGAGAGAATGAACCCATCCGTCCGGGCGATGAAAGGGTTACGAAGCAGATTAGCGCTGACAGCCGCACAATGTTGTAAGTGCAGCTAATACTTTAAAAAGGTTGAAATGGTAAAGTTTAAGGTACGTACATTTTACCACAATAAAAACATAAAAGGCTAATAGGGAGTGACTTGGGGGTTTGCCGGGGCGGAGGGTGACTGGCTCCGGATTGCACTCTAGAAAGATCACTGCCCGCAGGGTGGAGAGGACAGGAGAGCACACTGTTCTGTGTGCGCCGCAGCAGGTGTGGGGGTGCCGCCTGCGCTTGGGTCGAGATCACAGCTATAGAGATGCAAAGTGGCTCAACCTGAGAACCGCTCGTTGTGAGAGTAACTGGCTATGCGGATGGACTGGGAGTCAGGTGCCAGGAAAGATGGAAGCAAGGATAATGCCCAGCATTCGGAGTAAAACCACCAGCCAGCCACCCTGGTGCCATCTGTTAATTTACTGAGATGGTGAAAATTGGAGGGCCAGTGGGTTTGGTGAGGGGCAAGGGAGCAATGACAACTTCTGTTCTGAAATGTTAAGTTTGAGATACCTATTATCTATCCATGTGGAGTTGTCAAGCTGGCAGCTGGGTAGGCAACTGGGTATGTGAGGGAGGCAGGAAAGAGATTGTAGCTGGAGACATGAATTTAAAAAGCATGAGTGCAGAGATGACACCCGGAGCCGGGACCCTGATCAAATCACCGTGTGTGCACAGTGTGGACGAAGGAGAGGACCAAGGTCGGAGCCCAGGATAGCCAAGGAGCCAGTTTCTGAGATGAGATGAGCAGGCAGGGTGTCTAGGAAGCCTAAACAAGAACGCATCTTGAGAAAGCAGCAAACCAAAACTTCCTGGGATGAACTCTTCTGATTCTTCAATACAGAAAGCGAATTTCAACATTTTGAAGGAAAGTTACACAGACTTATGATTTTTAAAGAAGTAGTGATCCTGCTCATTGTAGCTGCTTACAAATTGATTATTGAGTGAATCTGAACTAAAATGCAAACAAAATGTGATTTGAAAATGTGATGTCACGAAGCAAAATAAGAGGAATAAAACTTGATGGAAGTCTATTATGAATAGTAATCATGATTCATTACTTAAGATTATTTAAATTAAGAAAGTATCATTTTTTAAATGAATGATTACACAAGGATTTGCATCTTTTTCCTAAGGAATCATTCTGATGTTCCTTTTGAAGCTTCACTCAAATATATATACACACACATTTGGCTTGACATGTCTGCTCACCAGCACCTGAGACCCGCAAACACTGGCCGCCCCATCTTCTAGCACCTGTGTCTAGGACAGCCAGGTGAGTACATGCAGTAGGAGCAAAAGTTCACCATGTCAGACCACAGTTTTCAAATGTGCTCTGCGGGCTGAGTTTCCAAGTTAGCGCTCAGTACTATTTTTACTGGTTTTCTTTTTTGAACTGAGAGCACATCAGAAACAGAACAACTCTGCAAGCTTCTTTCCTGTGTTGAGCAATGTTGTAACATTTGTTTATAAAAACAGAACTTCTGAGCTCCATTCTTCTTTTAAGTTCCCTTAGTAGGCACTGCCCTAATTATCAGCC
Source organism: Avahi laniger (assembly GCA_963575035.1). NCBI lineage: Eukaryota > Metazoa > Chordata > Mammalia > Primates > Indriidae > Avahi > Avahi laniger. Next base: position 22,187 of record CAUYSK010118747.1, on the reverse strand, counting down.
CTTTTATGATTTAAATGTAAGTGAATCAAAGCAGAACCCCACGGTGGCCCCAAGCTGCCTTTGTTTTAATCCTAATACTGATGATTCACAACCATGCTTTTATTATGAGCAGAACCCACCCCTAAGAGGTACACTCTTGTACCTTTTTTTCCCTCTTGAATCATTGTGCCAAGTTGTGTCTAAGGGCTAAGCACCAGGGTAACCAAAGAGAAAAGAAAAGCCAAAAGGATACCCCTGGAACAAAGAAGCCCATAGTATACTGCAGCAGCACTGTGGCATTGCGGGATGGAGGTTATTTCATTATTGAGAAGCACGCAGAGCAGGACATGACCCAGAGATACCCCACGGAGGATCTTCGCACTTTCTCTTCACCAGGCAATTCTGGGTTTTCTGTTCCTGTTTTCCTCTGAGCTGTCTGCCTGTCACTGTTTTATTGCCACACTCAGCCTGTTACCATGTGTGTTAGAAGCAACCCAGGAAGAAAATGTGAAATGTCTTTCTTGAAACTGGGGGAGATGTTTGTATCCATTCTTAAATTTAAAGCACTTAGTGGTGCCCTTCACATTTATGTTTATTCTGAAATCCTTACGGAGTCACTTTAAAAAGTTTCCTTTACATTGTTAACAAACATTACTCTCTATTACAAGACATTTAAAAAGATAGGATTATGGCCAATGCTCTAAGATGGTTTCCACTATCCCATTATTATCTTTTGAATTATAAGAGGAAAGGTCCCAATCTTGCAATTATATGAATCAAAGCCCTCTCTTGCATTCTGGAAAGCTTTCTTCAAAATACGTTGCTGAATGTCTTATAACAGAAGAGGTATGCTCTTAGAAAAGTAGAAACTTCTTTAACAACAGCCTCTTTAGCTGTTCTTAGCTGCTACTTTATCTTTGCTCTTGGAAAATCTTAACTAAAGCCAGTGACTCTAAATCACCTCTCAGAGAGAGAAATAAAGTAACCGATTATTAATAGTTTGGTACTTACAGAACATTACTCTGAATTAAAGGGTTAAATATTAAAAAGCAATATCAGTATATGGATTATAAAGAATAGTTGCTTTTAATCAGATCTACTGAGGAAGCATAAAATGGTAGCAATGACTAGGTAAATTAATATACATAAAAACAAACTGGATTAGAAGATTTGATGTGGTCAGTGTTTCATATGCGAATGAACACATATTGAACACATATCAAAGTTGTATTTACATAAATCTGATTTTACTAAGTGAAAAGTAAACTAGCAAACACACACACTCCAAAGATGTGACTTGATGTTTCTTCTGGGGCTTCAGGGTAGGCGGATACTGCTATAAACGGAAGCACCGCTCGTTGATCAATTCAAGCACTTTGTTTCTGAGGGATCATAGATTAAATTTTAAAAAGGATTTAGGGCCAGTTGCAGGGGCTCACACCTGTAATCCTAGTACTTTGGGAGGCCTAGGTGGGAGGATTATTTAAGGCCAGGATTTCAAAACCAGCCTGAATAAGAACAAGACCCCATCCCTAGGAAAAACAGAAACATTAGCCAGGCACCATGGTGCATGCCTACAGTCCCAACTACTTGAGAGGCTGAGGCAAGACGATCATTTGAGCGCAGGGGTTTGAGGCTCAGTGAGTTATGATGATGCCACTACACTCCAGCCTGGGTGACACTGTGAGATCCTGTCTCAAAACATAATAATAATAATAAATAAAATAAAAAGAATTTCAAAGGAAATCGCTTCACTGGTTCATGTGTGATACAAGTATATTGCCAAGGCCATAGCTCCTTTCCTCCCCAATTTGCCTGGCTTTAAAACTTACTGGAAGACGCTGCACACTCTAATGGTTAAGAGCTTTGTAGTCAACAGTCTGGGTTCAAATCCTGGCTTGGTCATGTACTGGCTGTGTTATCACTGGCAAATGACAACCTCTTGCCTCAGTTTCCTTATTGGTAAAACCAAGAAATAACAATGCCTACCTTGTAGGATTTTTGTGAGAACCGAATGAAGTATTGCACATAAAGGGTTAGCATGGAACCTGGCACATAGTAAAATGTCCACAAGTGCTGGCTGTGCTTTCTCCAATTATTATTCAGAATCTGGTTATATTACTATTATGTCGCAATCTGGAATGGCTCTTAACTCAATTGAAACCACCTGCATAGTAGGTAGGCCATTAAAACAGTCGATGGAGCGAGCTTCTTGCAACTGATTGTTCACGCAGGTGTCCTTCCACCCCTAAAGCACTGAAAAGTTAAGAAGGAAAATGAATGATAAAAACAAACCAAAATAGTCTTTTCCAGAAGTTTATACTCATTTCTTACAAAAGACACAGACACTACTACAGATGATCCCTGACTTGTAAGATGGTTCAACTTCACAATGGTGTGAAACAGTTGCAATTTTTACATAATGTACAGTACAGTATTCAATAAATTACATGAGCTAGTCAACACTTAATAATAAAATAGCCTTCACGTTAGATGATTTTGCCCAACTGTAGGCTAATGTAAGTGTCCCGAACACATTTGAGGTAGGTTAGGCTGAGCTATGATGTTCGGTAGGTTGAGTGTATTAAATGCATTTTTGACTTATGATTTTTCACCTTTTGATAGGTTTATTGGGACATTACCCCATCATAAGTCAAGGAGCATCTATCTGTACTTTTATCTAAGTATTAATATCTCGAAGGACTTTACCAAAAGGATCTCCTTAACCGGTAACACCAAGCAATGTTATATAACAATAAGCAGCAATTATTATAGCAAAATAATTAAACCTCAAGGAATATTGTGAATGAAATGCTGAAGCTATTACTAAGAAAATCCTTTAAAAAAAATCTTTGATCCACAAATAAGAGAAAACTTTAATTATATGTCAGTCACACAGACAGCTCTCAGAATACATAGCTGAGACATACCCTACCAAATCTTTAAGGAAACCCCTATGGTTTCCTCTCACTCAGGGAATATGGAGGACAGGCCATAAGATCTGTACTTATTTTTCCTTAAATACATCATTAGAGAACTCTGCATGGGTAAGACGCAAGCTGAGTACAAATTTTGTACAAGATTCCCAAATCTTTTCCAAAGGCTTTTATTAAGTACTGCTGGTATCTGGAAAGAATGAACTAAAACAATATGATTCTTTCTTTCCTAGTTGCTTGAGCACTAAGACCATGGTTTGGACTTATTAACTATGCAGTTACAAATAAATAGAAACATAAAGGAACATTAAGCGAAAATAACATTACGTATTTAAACTGCATGCAAACAAGAGGCACCGAAGGAAAAAGGATTAATAGAAATGAGTTTCAAAGGAAGGCAGAGAAGAAATCTATATTTTCTCAGACACGCTGTTAATATTCAAATGGTCTCCCCTCTTACTGCAAAATTATGGCAGAGTAAAAGGCCAGTTGCAGGGGCGTATGATAATTCTCTTTGTAGACGAGACCCTTTGACTTAATTCACGCACAGGAGTGGACAGGTGACCCTCAGATGAACATCTTTGGCGTTCCGGACTGCCAACGTGGAAAGAGAAACACTCCAGCTTGACAGGAGGAGGCGTGAAGGGGAGAGACGGGAGGGACACGCAGGACGGGAAGACCACCGGGCCCAGCCGGCACACGTGATCAGACAGAGCACCTCGGGGAAGACCACCGGGCCCAGCCGGCACACGTGATCAGACAGAGCACCTCGGGGAAGACCACTGGGCCCAGCCGGCACACATGATCAGACAGAGCACCTCGGGGAAGACCACTGGGCCCAGCCGGCACACGTGATCGGACACAGCGCCTCAACAATGCAAATCACAGCCAGTGCTCGTGCTATTTTGTCTGCTGCCTCCCTTCTCTCCTGGACCCTACTTACCTTTCACCTGGAGAGAGGCAAACTCTCACTCAAAGCTGGGTACATTTAGTGTCAAGGAAGTCTGCGGTAGCATTTATTTGGCAATAAGGTGGCAGTACGGTTAGCTAGAAATACAGCGGTTTCTAAGTATTCTCATCAGCACAGCTAGCTACATTTTCTGACTCGTATTACTGTCTTGTTTGGTTACTAAAACTGATTTTAAAAAATAAGTCAGAAGTCTCCAAGTCTGTACTTAGTGTGTGTAGACGTGGCTTGGTTCCCCATCTAACTGAGACCATTATTTTCCGCAAACTTCCAAACTTCCTGCAACTGAACAAACAGCCTCCCATAGCATGTTTTAACAGTTTCTTGGGCAGCCAAACCCCTTCCTCCTTGGAGAGAGCACCATCCAGAACTTCTCCACTGCTCGGTCTGACAGCACCCTCGTGTACTACTCACGTGTGACTGTAAAGCGAGTGGATGGTACTTACCAACCTCAGCACAAAGCACTGTGTTCACGCCAGTGTAGCTTTGTTTTGTTCCTAAGCCGAAAACCCGCAGTATCATCATTCATTCTGACTGTAATAATGAGTACTTTGTATTTCAACTGCTAGAAAAATAAAGAATGATTTCAGCATATCGTTTCAAATTTAGCAGCGTGTAGCACTTTAGAAAGGGTCTTTCCAAATACTGGGAGCTCTCTCGTCCTCTCCTTCCCTGCCGCCACGCCTCGGTTCTTGCTGCCGTCTCCTCCCTCCAGTGAGCCACGGCCTCCCACCTGGCCCGCATCCTGCTGGCTCCATCTGCCACCGGAGCCTGTTTGGTTCCTGCCACACCGTATCGGCTGGGAGTTGCTCCGAAAATAAGCACCAAGCACGACTCTAAGAGCCATAACCTTTCACGGTTTACCCCCAGCACTGGCGGGAAGACACCGGGGCAAGGGAGGACGAATCTAGCAGGCGTGTGGCTGTGGCTGAGCACAGTGTGGCTGGGGGCGGGGGAGGCGGGAGGGGAGGGGAAGGAGCTGTGGCGGTAACCAGTGTCCCCAAGGCCTGCTGTCACCCAAAAGTACGGGCACTGCATGGTTACTGAGTTGCCGTTGGCTCTGTTATCAACAGTAAGCGGTAAAAGATTTTTAAAAATTTCTTTACATTTGATTTCGGCTTTTATTTATTAGCATAACATGTTAACGTTTCTATCCAGAAAATGAAAATGAATTGTTGAGTTGAGCTGAACAGTTCTTATTTCTTCTCAATAGGACAAAAGAAAATTATAGATGCACAAGACAAAGACATAAAGAGTTTTCCACTCTTTAAGATGTGTATGTGTATCGTCCAACGGACCGGCAGAACTGCTAGCATGAAGCCGCAAAGGAAGACAGGACCGAGGGGCGCTCCGCAGCGCAGGGACGGACCGGGTGAGTGTGACGGGAGGCCGAAGGGTGCAGAAGTGGGAAGGACTGTTGAGGGACACGCTGGGGCTCAGCGGGCAACATCCACGGAGGCCCGGGGGGCAGTGAGAGAGTGACGGGACCCTTGAGCAGAAGGGAGAAAATCCAAGGTAGGGACCCTGCCACCGGGGGGCTGAAGGTCACAGCAGCTGAGAGCCGGTAAGTTCCCACTGAACTTGGTTTCTGCTGTTCCTAATCTTGCTTCCAGATCATCTGGCCTAGAGATCTGCTTCCCACCAGGACTGTATAGGCCGAATATTTTCATGCATGTCTTTAAGGAAAAAGGAAAGAAAGAAGGAAAAACAGAAAAAGCAATTATCATAGGAGAGTGGCTGGCAAGGCAGAGGGTGGACAGGCTGTCCCCACCCACGAATTCCGACTACAGGGCTGACCCAAGAGGTTGACCGCCATGCGCCGTTCAGAGAGTCTGTTACGCCAGGAGCGAGTTCGTGACTTTAGATTTCTCTTTGGCACTTGGTGGATTAAGCAGTCTAACTGTTTTGTACTTTAATTACCATAACTACCATAATTAAGACTGAAAACATTATAAGCCACAAAATGGCAGCAGATTATCTATAGTGTTTCTCTGCAAATACCATAAAGTAAAAGAATTTTTTCCTGCTTTCGAGAATGTTTTTCTTCTTTTTATTATTTCGCTGACCTATAAGGTCTTGCTGTGTTTGTTCAACAGAGGAAACAATGAAGCTTTTAAACTTCTACACCAAGAAACAGAAAAGACACCATAAAAGAAACACATTATTATGGCCGTGAACATCTGCACTGAGGGACGGCAAGCTCAAAAATAGCTGCGCTTCACCGGGGACTAGCAGGCAAGACTGCCATCTGGGAATCGGAACAAAGACTCCAAACTTGGGCCGCTGCCCTCCCTGTTCCACGCGGACTCTCCTTAACCCTTTGAGCGCCAGGCTCCTGTGCAGAAAGCCACGTGGAGATGGGTGCTTTAGCCTAAGGACCCTGCACTCTGTAATTCTCGGGTTCCCTGTCATTAGTAAAGTGGATAATTCTTATTTACCTCACTGCACTATTTAAAGAAGTAATCTTCTGTGAAATTATTCTCAGATGATGAAACTCAAATTATTTCCACCCATTAACTTCCAACTAAGAAAAAAATGTGTCTATGTGCACGGTTTAATACGGCCGATTGGGTGGAGACTAAAAAGAAAATCTGGATTTAGACAGTGCTCCTTGCTGTCTCCTCATCCAGCAGAACTGATACTGCTATTATTTATAATTTGACAGCTGACAGGACTTACAGTAAAGAGCAAAAAACTCTGGTTAGGTCGGAGAGAGACTTTCCTGAGGCTTGGAACACGAAGCTCATTCGGGATCAGCCCAGGCTTTGCTGCCTCTGTTATAATTACTGGGATCTTCATGCAGTATGCAAGGAAATGGGGACAAAGAAAAGCTAAAACATTCCTCTGAAAGTTCGGTGTTAGGATTCAAAGTCAAGCCTTCTTCACAGTGAAGATTACATGAGCTAATCCACGAAAAGATCAAGTAGATCCTGGTTCTCACGCGCAGAAGTCGTGACAGCACCCTTCCCGTGCTAATTAGAATTAGAGATCAGAGAGAACCTCCCCTGATGTTCCAGGCTTCTATCTGTGTCTCCAGAGCCTAAGATAATAGAAAACACTCCTATTGATTAAACTCTCATGGTATGATGTAAAATCTTAAATTAAGTTCTACCAAATGTGTGTTTTGCCTGAGTTTAGGAAAAAAACTCAACCAAATGCTATTTTTCTGGTAATTTTCCTTGGTGTCACAGGAAGCAAACAAATATAATTAATGTTATTAACATTTAACTAATAATTAACTAAACAAAATTTATTGAATTTATGTTGTTTAAACTGAGTTAATCAAATTAATTAAACTAACAATCAACTCTTGAGTAAGGGGCAGAAAGCCTGTTCCTCAAGGTGGATTCATTTATCCTATCAGCTAAAAATATTCTACTGTACTTGGATAGTGAGTTCCTGCTTCCTCCTTTGCTGCCCTGGAGTGTATTTTCAACAGCAGCCGGAGGATCTTCCGAAAGTCAGATCAAGTCTTTCCAGCAGTCTAGGAGCCCTGTCTGATCTACGCTCCACTCTGCAATCCACCCACCCGCTCACGGGCTCCCACCTCTGCCAGCTTGCTGCTGCCTCCTCCCCTGTTTGGGGCCTGTCCTAGGTCACCTTTTTGGGCCTTCCTCAACATCTTACTGTAAATAATAGCTCAGCCCTGCAGCAACATAATGTCAGTTCCCTAAGGACTGGGAATTCAGCCTGCAGTTTTCACCGATGCCCTCATCAGTACTCAGGGTATCCTGGGCATTCAAGACAGTTGTCACTAAATGTGAGAACAAGCTGATCTGCAGATCATTTACAACGCTGGAGAGATGTCTTTATGTAGCACTTTGCTGATACCTAGACTAGCATTTGGCACTCAAAAGGTACTCCCTCAAATGCTCCCTGAGTTAAGCAGTCAAACTCCAAGAATTTTAAAAAACAATTTTTCTCATCTTAAAGACAAGCATACCTCCTATGACCACTGGCAAGCTTTTCAGAAATTATTGATTTTCAATGACATCTTTTTAAGTTCTATGCTGATGATTTCTCAGAAAATCATTTAAAGACAAAATTTCATACCATAACCCTTTGGTCTCTTGATGGAAAATGAAACACGGACAAGACACACTAATGTAGACATGTATACATTGAATAATAAAATAGCAAGAGAACAAAAAGATGTCTAAACCACATCCTCAAGATAGTTCACAAGGCGAGCCCCTCTGAGGCCACTCCAGGAAAGCCAATGCTTAAAAAGAATCACTTCTCTTATGGGGGGTTGACAGATACGGTCTGTATCTTGATTGGAAAAATCACTACCCAAGTGATGCATCTGTCAAAAACTCACCGAATTATACACTTAAAATGGGTGCATCTTCTTGTCTGTAAATTATATTTAGTAAAGCTGAAAAATTACTTTGAAAGTTTAAAAAAATCACTTCCTCTCTTTTAAAATTACTATGGTCTGAGTATCAAGAAATGCTGTTTCTTGAATATTTAACTAAGAAAATGGCTACACGATTCATAATATAGATAAAACTCTCATGAATACTTAAAATATTTTCTCTGAGATGGTCAAAATAATAAATGAAGCAGTTAAAATAATGTTTTAAAAACCCAAAGTGGGATATTACCTTTTAAAAATACTAATTCCTGTTTGAAATTTGACTTCAAGTGTCCATTTTTAACTTTCTAATACCTCGTTCAACCTTTGAGTTATTTTACCTTATTTTTTCAAGTAGGCTGACTCCATTACAATTCATTTGCAGTTTCGGAATTTTTTTTCTTAACTTTAAATTATTTTTAGACTCTCTTACTGCGGTCCCTCCAAAGTCACCTGGAGAGGCACTGAGGCTTGGGTGTCTGCGCGGTCAGGCAGAACCGGAGGAATCCTGTCTCCCCCCCACGTGACCACCGTGACCACCTCCGGCGCTGTGAAGTCAGGGCTTTCAGGAAATGCACACCGCAGGGAAGCACTTCAAGGGCAGGCTGAGAAATGCAGATGAAGTGTCTGTTACCTTTTGGAATTCAAGAAATATTTGCTATTTTATACTATTCTGGTCCTTCTTCGTTCTCAAAATGATGTTTTCCAAGTAAATCCCCTTCCCAGGTGATTGACATGGGAAGTGGCCAGACACTCACCCAAATTTAAAGACAAAGGGACCCCGACCTGCTGGTTAAGGCTGCATCCCCTGGACCCCCTTAGGGGTGAGCCCGCAGAGGACAAAGCCCGGTGTCCCGGCACAGTGCCACCCTCACATGCCAACTTCTGAGGATAAATGCTCCCTTGTAGGAAAAGGAGTGATCGCCGAGCCTACACTTTGAGTATTTCCACTCTGGGTTTGGCATCTACTGTTAGACTGTTTTTCTCCACAAGCTCACATTTATTTATTTTAAGCATTTAATGGGTACACACACAAATCCCCGATCCATTTGTGTGGCTACAAATGGACTGTTTCACTAAGTGCACAACTTTGTGAAACTGCCCTGCTGGATTTTATATATTTTTTTAAATAAACTATACTTAATCTAAAATTCATTTAATTTAGTGATGTCCTTTAACAAACCACAACCTGTTTCTTCGTAAGTAAATATTTAAGCGAGCTCATTGGCTTTAAATGTCTGAAGGAGTCTGAAGATAAAAGCCAGAGAAGGCAGATTTACTGGTGACTGGGTAATAATCAACCGTCACTGTTCTCAAGGGGCCCATCACGGTCCCAGGCGGGCACACGGGACTCAGGGCACCTCAGATGCAAGGGATGCTGTGAACTTACTCGGTCAATGCACTTAACTTTTTTATTTTTTACTCGTAACAGACAAAGTGAATGCCTGACAAATATTTAGCAATTTTGTGGGAGAAAACTGCTATATTTGAAATAATTTCAATTTGAGAAAACTGACATTTGTCAGGAGAAAAGAATGACGGTAGAGCACATGAGTTTTAGAAACTTTTGCAGGAACTTTCTGATTTCTATAATTTTAATGAAACTAGGGCTAAGGAAAGATATTCAGAGGACGAGTGTCTAAAATCACTAAATAATCATACAAAGCAATTACACCGAGGTGCACTTTTTGTCTAAAGAGGCCACATTTAAACTGCACAGCTATTGTTTCCAGCATCCTCAGACAAAGAGGAATTTGTTGTCACAAACGTTCGATATATTTTCAGAGAACAATTGTTTACCTAAATAAGCAAAGAACCTTAAAAGAGGATTAATCATTTTTGAAGCCAATCATTTTAAAATGAATTACAACAGTTTTCTGCTTTCTTAAAAAGACTTCAAGAAATGTAATTTGATCACCCTCTTGCCCCTTTCTGGGGCCCAGAATAATAATGAGGAGTATAATTATCCTACTGAGTGGTATTAGACAGAAAACCTCAGGGGTCAGTCATTAGGATGAATAGATCTATTTGCTCTGCACTAAAAGGAACCAAATTACAGTGTGTTTGGGGTTTTTTGGCTGCTTTTTGCAGGCTGCCCTTTCACTTCTCCCTGCTTCTTCCATCTCTCCGCCTGCTTCCACTGGCTTCTTCCCTCTCTTCCGGTCCCCTCCCCAGGCTGGCTCAGCACAGCAAGGCTTACAACAAGAAATAAACAGGTTCCAAGGGGAGCTTAAAAGGCATCCTCACAACAGAGAGCTGTAGTGCTCTCTATTGTGCGGGGACTTTGCAGAGAGAGTTGGTTGATTTTTGAGTTTTCAGCTGTCTATTGGGTTACTACTACTGCAGATTATTTTCCAGTAACATTATGGGCTCACATGATATTGACCAAAAAAAAAGAGAGACACTAAAGAAATGCAAGGAACTACAGACAATGGAAGGAAGGGAAGAGGGAGCAATAAACGGTTACCTTACACCAACCACAAGTGAGTAACTAGTCGACGGAGTCCTGCCCCAAACCTCAGAGGGGAGGCCTGGCTTGGAAATCTGCCTCCACAGACTTGCTGCTTTGTCCTCGCTCTTTCTTTTGATCTCAATTGTCTTCCTGTTCCCTGCCCTGAAAGTTCTGTTTAGCAAGAAAGAGCTAAATTTTTAAGACTTCTCCGTAAGAAGCTCCCCTTCTCTACTGCATTAGGTATTTGCTTAAAAGGCCCAGAGGCACTCATCTCTTCCTGAACTGTGCCCCAGAGCGAGGCCATCAACATGCCCTGGCCGGACACTGAGGAGTCTTGGGCTGAGGACCACAGCCTACTTGAAAACCTCAGAAAACCGAGCCCTTCATTAGTCCTGCACACCCTGGCCTTGCATACCCACAGCGCAGAGGCCCAGAAATGCTCTGGGAAGCAGGCGTTAAATATTAGCAAACTCATGGGAACAGCTCTGCTGCAGAAACTCGAACCACGGGTACACAGAATAAAAATCGCACCATGTTTCCAGCAAACGTGAAATACTTGGGATTCTATGTATCTCTTCTGCATCTCGTTATGCAGTCATTTACTCTGGTCAGATTCGGCGTGTGTTTAAGTACCCCAGGACGAGAAGAGTACCAGGAACTGGTACTCTTAATTAATTCCAGGGTTTGGCTGGCTAAAAGTACTCAGGAAAACCTGAAGTCAACTTGGAATTTGCTCCGAGGAACTTGCTTCTCTGCCTCGTCCTCCTCCTCTCCTTCTCCTGCTCCCCCTCCTTTATAGAAAACCGGAAATCGAAATTGGTATTGATTTCAAAATAGTCCCGATGTAAACACTCCTTTTAACTTTGCTTTTGTTTCCTTTAAAAGACGTGTTTACCAGCACTCTTACCTTAAAAATTTAGCATTGCATGTCAAGAGACAAAAATATTAGTGCCTTTGGAAATAAAAACACACGTGGCACCATGTGTGCACAAATATGGCAAGGCGCGCTGCACAGAGGGTGGCGGCAGTATCCCGTGTAGCAGGGACGGCCTTAGGAGTCCAGCCGTGGGCCAAACACCTGAGTGACACTGTACTCAGTAAAGCCATTACAACAATGCTTATGAGTAATTCCTCAAAAAATTGTATCTGAAGTGGAGAAAGGATCCAAAGAGTATGTACAGTACAATCGCAGCTAGTTTTATAGCTAGAAAAAGACTGCGAAGGAAAACCTCAGAATGTTGTATTTTGTTTTGTAATGCTCTAATGCTGCGAATGTTTTGTTTAGGGGCCTGTTGGTACCCCCCTCTTTTTCTTTACTAAACGTTAAAAATTATCTTTACTGAGCAAATATTTCTTTTAAAAGTGTATTTTGAAATTACTTTTATTTGTTATTTATCAGATATTTAAACTCTCCTTTGGAAAATAATCATCTTTTAATAATGTGATTTATTACTTATTGGTACAAAGCACTGCTGTCTTCTGAGCGTATGAAACCACGTAAAACTCCTAAATAGCTAAAGGTCAAGGCAGCTCGGGCTCTCCTTTCCCCCACACAGCGATTTATCTGATCGCTTATCTCTCCAGAATCACGTGGCTTGTTTTACAAAGCCCCCAAGAACAAAGCAAACATCTAGGTTAAACATACTTAAATAAAGTTGTACTCTGGTGAAAACCACATTGAATGTTTTCAAAACCATTTGCTCCAACCACAGTATTTGTTCCAAATTAAGTAAACATTGCTGAAAGAAATCATACAGAATCTGCATTTCTTATCAAACCCAAGGCAGGATTTTCTCCTCAATGTTCTAAACGGTTCGCATTACTAGGACTGAAGACACATGAGGATGGGAGCCTGCAGCAGGGATTTCTACATAAAGGGTAACTTGTATTTATCTGCAATTTGTAGGAGTGTCACTAATCAACCTGGTGCCCCATGCCCAACCAGTCATTATTAAATTAATGCCATTAATGACCTGACAAAGGGGTTATGGGTGGACTGATTATTATCACAAATCCATTGTTACTGGGGGCAGGGCTTAGAGCTCATCTGGTGGGGGTGGGGCTCAAGGCCTCAAAAGGGACAACGAGGACAGAGACCAGCCTTAGTCAGGTCTCTCCAGCCTCCCAGCCCGGCCAGACACAAAACTCCGTGGCGGCTCCTTCATTGCTCACCCACCAGTGCAGGTGAAGCCCCAGCAGGACAAGCCTCAGGGCCAGATGCATCAGGAGATCCTCCCAGTGTGGGACAACTCCCAACCGAACACCAGACCTCCAAGAGCACACCTGAGGCGGGGCCAAGGGGACGGAGGGCAGGTGGGGCGATCCTTTGGGAGAAGGCCGGCCAGCAGGTGGATAGTCCTTGGAACTCACTCTGGGGCAAGTACCACGTTACTGGATACCAGTTCATCTACTTCCACCCGCAGCTGCAGACATGGGCAGTATTATCCCCAGTTTCCAGACACTAAATGGAGGCTCGAAGAGGGCAGACGATTTGCCCAGGGTTAAACCGTCAGTACACGGCCGAGCCAAGGTGTGAATCCAGAACTAGTGGCAGCAGCCCCCGCTGTGTTCTGCTGACTCCACAGCCTCCCAGACACCGTCACCCACAGCACTTCTCACAACACAGTCGGGATAGGAACGCCTTGTTTTAATCGCTTTGTAGGGAACACAAGTCTACACTATAACGTGAGAATCTTGTATTTTGACATTTAAGCCATAGAGAATTTACTTGTTCTCTGGTGGCTGAGTTTTCCTCAGTCTCCCATTGCGCCGTTCCCTGTTGGGAGCAGTGTGCGTGCGGGGCCGGCTGCACGTCACTGCTCTTCTTTGAACCACACGTCCTGGGCAGTCACCTGCTCCTTCCTCTAGACAGCAGCTCTCCCTAAGTGCCAGAGCAGAGCTAAGCACACAACAAGCACTGCACGCTGGAAGGAGCAGGGAAGAGAACCAAGAGATTCGAGACTCTGTCCGCTGCCAGGCAGGGCGCCAGGCAACTCACACGGGTCTCATCTAGACCCGACGGCAGCCTCGGTCGCAGGTGTCACTCCATCTCTCAGGACAAGAAACCCAGCCCTAGGCGGCTAAGTCGCTGGCCTAAATGACATCAGCCATAGACAAGAATGGGACTAGGGTGGCCCCCTAGACCATTGACAGAAACTTGGGAAGTTTCTCATCTTGTGCTTTCTATGAAATTGTTACTTGGTTTGCTTCAGGTATTATATAAATGTAAGAAACCGTATTTCCATTCACGTAAAACTGTTCTTGCGTTATTAACACTTAGACAACTATCCTTTTTAAAGACTTGTTTGCAGCTTGCCAAAGGCCATCCATTTAGGGTGTGATCTACGTATGTCTTGGGGTGGCCTCAGAGGCGGCCTGGCTCCTCCCGGCAGCAGAGGTTCCTGGAGAAGCAAACCAGTGCCCTGCGATGACCACACACTTCAGCAGGGCTCTGGCCACCGGGAAACCCACTATTTTCTCGAGTCGACCTGCCCTCCCGCTCTCTGATGGAAGCTCAGTACCTGTGCTCTTCCGGCTCCTGTCTCGCTCTTGGCAGGACATGGTGCCTCCAACTTCAGTTACAGAACCCCCCACCCTCCTGCCACTGCACTTGCGGTCCCTGCGGCTTCATCCGTCCCAGCCCCTCCTCCCCTGGTTACCGCAGGGCACTCTACCTCCTTCTGGGAACCAGCTACCACCTGTGCTTTGGGGCCTTCCCCAATCGCCTCCTCATACTTTTGTTCTGTCACATAAGTCCCTCTCAAATGGACACTTCCCTTCAACCTGCAAACACGCAGATGTGTCTTTCACCTAAAAAATGAAATAAAACCAAACAGCCTCCCTTGCCCACACACTGCTCACTAGAATGTCTCTTGCTGATGTCAGCAAAGACCTCTCGGGCACCAAGTGTGAAGGACATTTCCAGTGTCCACCGCCTGGACCTGCAGGCCACGCCTGAAGCTGCGGGACAGGATTCTGACTTTCCCAGCCCCTCTGTTTCGTCTTCTTTCCAGGCCAGTCCTCCTCTAGCTGATCCTTTAGGTCCTGGCTCAAAAGCCACTGCTGGGGAAAGCCATCCCCTGTGTCCCACATCATTACCCTTCGTACCTTCTCAACTCCTGCCAGGCACAGGACATCACTGCCACGTTTGTATTTAGGTGTGGAGTACGTGACTACTCCAAATAATTCGGAGTCATTATTCGACAGCTCGCCCACTAGACTGCCAGCCCCATGAAGAAAGGACTGAGGTCTGTTTGTTCTCCACCTGGGACTGGCACCGGCAGGCACTCCAGTATTTTTTCAGCAAGTAAATGAAAAAAGAGCCTCCTGCCAGGAGGATGGCATTTCACTAGCCCAATCCGACGTTCTCCTGAAGGAGCGTGCGCAGGAACGCGCACGGACGGTGTGAGCGAGGACGGGGAGACAGACAGGCCTGCGGGCCCGGACAGAGCTGCAGGGGGGCTCCGAGCCCCCAGACTCCAGAGCCTCTGGGACTCCCAGTGAGGGCTCGCCTGGCTTCTGGGAAGTTCCAGCCTCTCCCCCTACCAAGTGTCCTCGAAACGAGCGCCATTACTTGCACTAGCTTGAGTGGCATCACTTTCCTACAGCTGAGAGGCTAAGGGCAGGAACTTCCCGGGGGGAGGAAAAAACTCTGAAACAGCAGTTCTTTGTGGATGAGTTTAAAAAGCCCAAAGTAGAAGAAATGAAAACATAAGGCGCCTTACACAATTTCCCCAGAAGACTTTGAAATCTCTTTTGAGGAGATTAGTTGTGTTCTGGAATTATTCTCAAGAACTGTGCCAAAGGCAGCAAACTTTCTTTGTCAGAGATAAGGACTAATGTTCACTACAGACCACCGGACTGTCGCGCTTTATGATTTGAAAGACTGTTAGCTACGCTCACTGCGTTTTTGACTTTGACGAATAATTTATTTTTCTTTGCTTTCTAAAAAGTTTCATATAAGAAAAAATATATATATAAATTAATTTTCTTTTCAAAATTGCAACTTACTAAGAACTTCACAAGACACTAAAAGTTACATGTGAGATCCACCACCAAAGGCAAATTTGTGATGTTTAAGCTTAACCAGAACCCTGAAGTCAAAAAATTCCAAAGCCTGAGACTCTTGACTGGATTATATTAAACTTAAACCTCCAAAATTAAAGAGAAAAAAACCCCTAGTACTTTCCCACCCCCAACTGGGCAATACTGACTTCTTTACTAAATCTCTGTGGGTAGTTTGGGATAAAGTGTGTAATCGTAACTCGCCTTATTGACAAAAGGGTGGCTGAGCCGTCCCGACAGCAAGGCGGTGTCGTCCGTCTCAATCGGCAAAAGGACGTGTCCTTTTACGGGCTGTGTAGCCACATAAAGACGCTCTTCCAGTGTCTCTTGTATGTTAGATTTTGAGAACTGTCGTTAAGTGATGAATGTTAAAACAAATAACACAAGAAAGTGTCCCCATGTAGGACAGGTTAGATGGCTTGGTTTTTCGCCGCCCAGGGTGGAGGAAGAGCACGCCGGAGTGAGACAGACTCGGACGTGAATACTGCCTCTGCCCTCCACGCGCCAGCCTCTCTGGACTGGTGTTCTCGCCTGCAAAGTCAGGCCCACGACAGGGTTATTGAGAAGAGTAAGTAAAGCACCTGCCTTGTGACTGATACGTAACAGGCATTCGATACTGCATTTGTTAACTGTAATGAAGTATTTGGTGAACGTTAACCTATTTTAAAAATCAAGATCCATATACATTTTTTATAAAAGTTGAAAGTCTTCCAACCTTTTTGCTTTTCTATCACTTTAAAGGAGGAACAGAAAGTAATGTATTTTGGTAAAGGACACAATAATGTGGGCTGCAAAATTCCGTTACATTCTTGGGAAGAGAAGTACCAAAGTGGCCTTATCAACTGATGCAATAACTTTTAATCAGTTCAGGGGGACTTCTGTCATAGAGAGAAGCATAGGACAGATTCCATGCATTGGAAATTATATGAAAACAATGCTCCCCAGAAAGGCATGAGCAACCTCTGCAGGGATAAAGCTCCTTCCCTCCTCCATCCTCTCTCCTGGACTGAGCTGTTTCTTGTGTACCGTGAAGCACAGCTCACCAACGCCCTGCATGGGCACAGACAAGCGAGCCTGACCAGCGGGGGCCCACCTGCTGCCTCCCTTCCTGTCCCATCCCCGAGGGGATTCACTGGCCAGGTTTGTACCTGGCATTAAGAAGAGTGAGCAGCCACTTTTTCCTATTCAAAATCAATGCAGATTGATCACTTGTAACAAATACCTTCTATATCTAAGGAAAATACATGATCAAAAAGATTAACTAATGCTTACATAAAGAGGAAAAGGCACACTTTTTCACTTACAGTTGTATCCCCAGCATGCATGAGTTCTCTTTTCTCATTTGTTAAATGAGAAAAATGAAAAAGTGAATGAAGTGAACTAAAATTCCATTCAATGATATATTAATGAGGCAGGCGATTTATGGAGAGGAACTTTTCTGGAAAGGCAAAGAGAGATGCCACCAGATGATCATGTCTGGGAACTAAAAAGGGAAAACAGGGAATTCATGGGGCCGTGGCACAAACACATTCCACATTAAGCTCTGGGCCTCCTGGTTAATTGGAGTTTCCTGCTTTATATATCTAGAAGGAAAGATAAGAATTTGAATGGAGCAGTGCAGCAGCAAATGTCTGCATTTCACTTTGAGATTCAAATCAATGGACACAGTTTGCTGATGGAGGCACACAACAAAAGGGCTTTGTGTCCTGCTGGAAGCTTGATAAAAGGGTATACACTATAAACTCCACAAGAGAGACAGATTTTGTTCCATTTGCCAACTGAAAAAAGGCTTAAAAATTAAAAAAATTTTAAAGGCCAGTTGTCCCTTCTGCCCTGTTTGTACTGCGTTCACTCACAGTGCGGTTCGTACGGAGGCGGAGGATCTCCACAGGGCACACACTCCATGTCTTGAAAACCAACCAGTTTTGTCTTCCTATAAAATCTAGAAGAAAAGGGAAAATAATCCTGGTTAGTTTTGTCATCTAAGCTTACAGTTGGAGCAAGCAAGATTTATGATATAAATTTCCAGCAGTCTCCTTTACCAGTTCCATGGCTAAAAACAAAATGGTACCCAAAGGCTTAAATACAACAGTGTCTTAGACACATCCTTGGAGAACCTTTCTTAGCAGGCAGTGAACACGTAGGAAATATCAATTCCACTAAACGTAACTGCACAGATTCTCCACAGCCCATAATTTTTCTATACTTTTTCTATACCTTTTCTATACTGGTGGGGATATTGGTGAGGGACTATAAAATCAGTAGCCTTTGGCATTTCTTCTGTAATTTAAACCACAAAACACCTTCTAAATAAAGTGCCAGTTTTTAACATTTGGAATCATAGACCAAAAAACCAAGCAAATCCTAAAAGCAATGGAAAAATGTAGACAAATTTTCATATAGTCTTGATACGAGGATGTCTTTCTAGGCGTGACAAGAAACCCAGGAGGCAGAGTGGAAGTTTTGACTATACACACAGGAAAGGAAAGGAAAAGGAAAAGGAAAGGAAAAGAAAAGAAAAGGAAAGACATTAAAGACATCTGAAGATCAAAAATAAACAAATAAAGCACCATCAACATAGTTAATGGGCAAATGAAAATTGAGCAATTGTTCTAATTATAGTATTGTTCGTACCTTAAGCCTGTAAGGCAAAACATAAAAATCATGGTGGTGAAAGTAAACACTATAATTGAAAAATAAGCAAAGAACATTCATGCCCAAAAGAAGAGCATTTTATAATTTTAAAATTTCAAAATTAAAACTAAAAAGCATCATGGAATTTAAAAATTTTTAAATTTAAGATGAAAATATTTAACTTCATTACTAATCAAGTAAATGTAAGTTGAAGTGAAAATATATCATTTTTACTTGGGAAGTTGGGAGACTGTCAGTGTGAGCGTGGGCAAATAGGCGCATGTATGTATCGCCAGTGGGAATACATGTTGCCACTTTTAGGAGGGCAATTTAGCAATGTGTAATTAGAACTCAATAAAATAGTTTACACTCTTTATCCAGTAATTTCATATGTGGAAATTTATCCTAAAGAAATAATCAACTGGGTAAAGCTGTATGTGTAAGAATACAATCACAGCATTGCATATAAAAGAAAAAAGCTAATTAGGCACAATCCCCATGTCCAACAGTAAAAATAGCCAACCATTGCAGACCCAAGGCAATGGAATAGAAGATGGCCTTAGAAATGATGATTCAAATCTACCGTACACATTTTTTAAATTCATGAAATATTATTAAGTGAAAAAGAGAAGTGTATATGATTCTAGTTTGTACAGACACACACTTTCACATAAATCCTTTCAGATTATTTACCAATGTAGATAAAAATTTACATGTGTATATTTGCAATGAGAAACATTTGGAAGATATCATATACGAAATATTAACAGTGACTATGGTGGGAATTGAAGTGATTGTGGGAATTCAAGTGTTTTCTTTTTTTCATGTGTAACTTCTATCTTTTATATGACAAAAATAGTGACATGGAGACTAACTATGGACCATGTCTATAGAAGACAGGTAGATGCAATTACTTTGCCAAATTGGATAATGCAGTAGCAAATCTATATAATTTATGGTAGAAGCAAAATTTGCATTTGAATCCAGGTAAGTTACTGCAACTGTCCAGATACAGTCAGTAATTGTTCCACCTTCTATTTTCATCTGACTATGAAAATCTGTCCAAAGGATACATAATACAGGGACTCCCCATCACATATTAATAAAAGTATTCATTGTGTAATTTATAAAGTAAAAATCAAAAAGAAAAAAGTTAGAGGACTCACACTTCCTGATTTCAAAACATATTACAAAGCTACAATAATCAAAACAATATGGCACTGGCATAAAGAAAGACAAATAGACCAATAGAATAGAAAAGAAAGCCTAGAAATAAATCTTTACATGGTCAATGATTTTTGAGAAGGGTGCCAAGACCACTCAATAAGGAAAGAACAGTCTCTTTATGAAATGTTGTTGGGAAAACTGCATACTCACATGCAAAAGAATGAATCTGGACCCTTCTCTTACACCATATAAAAAAATTAACTCGAAATTGATTAAAGACCTAAAAGTAAGACCTAAAACTATAAAACTCTTGGAAGAAAAGATAGGGCAAAAGCTCTGTGACATTAGATTAGGTGATGATTTCTTGGATATGACCCCAAAAGCCCTGGCAACAAAAGCAAAATCTGCCAAATGGGACTACATCAAACTTAAAACATTTGTGCATCAAAGGACACATAAACAGAGTGAAAAGGCAACCTACAGAATGGGAGAAAATATTTGCATATTGTATGTCTGCTAAGGGGTTAATGTCCATAATATATAAAGAACTCCTACAACTCAATAACAAAAAAATCAAATAACCTGATTTTCAAATGGGCAAGGGACTTGAATAGACATTTCTCCAAAGATGACACACATATGAAAAGACGTTCTACATCACTAATCATCAGGGAACTCAAAATCAAAACCACCGTGAGATATCACCTCAAACCCATTAGGATGGCTACTGTTAAAAAAATAACAACAGACAAACAAAAAATAACAAATGCTAGTGAGGATGTGGAAAAACTGGAATCCCGTGCATTGCTGGTGGGAATGTAAAATGGTACAGCTGCTGTGGAAAACAGTATGAAGTTTCCTCAAAATATTAATAGAACTATCACATGCTCCACAATCCCACTTCTGGGTATATCTCCAAAGGGGTGTGAAGCACGGTCTTGAAGAAATATCTGCACACCATGTTCACTGCAGCACTATTTACAATAGCCAAGAGGTGGAAGAAACCCAAATGTCTTTGACGAACACATGGATAAATAAACATGGAATATACATATAGTGGAATACTACTCAGCCTTACGAAGGAAGGAGCTCCTGGCACATGCTACAACGTGGATGAACCTTGGGGTCGCTGTGCTAAGTGACACAAAGCAGTGATAAAAAGACAGACACTGTGTGACTCCTCTTATATGAGGTACTTAGAGCAGAAAAATCCTCAGATACAGAAAGAAGAAGGGTAATTGCCAAGGGCTGAGGGGCGGGGAAAAAAGAGAGTTGATGGGTATGGAGTTTAAGTTTGGGAAGCTGAAAAAATTCTAGAGATCCGTTCCACAACAATGTGAATATACTTAATATATTCACAATGTGAATATACACAACTGAACTGTACACTTAAAAATGGTTAAGATAGAACATTTTATGTTGTGTGCTTTTTACCACAATAAAAAAAATGCATACACGGTAAAAACATAAAAATCACAGGACAACGTAAGGGAGCTTTATTAAGATGTATGTCTTACTAAACATAACAACATATGCAGACTAATAATTTTTTTCCTTTCAGCCAGCAAACTTGCCAAATTATAAGTTGATGAAATTAAATACTGACAAAGTCTAAAATAGTTTTTTATATGTAAAAATTCATTTCATGTAAAAAAAAATAAAGTGAAAAAATGTAATATCTAACATTCTCAATAGCAAATATTGAGCATACAGAAATACATTCTTTAAAACTTAAAAAAATTAGGGAAATACGAGGTATAAGGAATCAAATGTAGACATTATTTAACATCTTGAAAATAAGGAATTGCACGTGTGATGAAACAGTTTTGAAGTTTGAGCTTTCCCTGACAATCAAAATGTATTCACCAAAAATATAGTTAATTAAAATACAATGTGAATTTGAGGACCGCAAATGAGGCAGGAAGGTGAGCAAACCACGTCTTGTTTCAAATGACCGTTAAATGCTAACTAGAAATAACTAGAAAGACTGGGTGGAGCGGAGGGCGCGTGGGCTCCCGGTAGCTCCTCCTGGCAAGGGAAGTGTGTGCCTACACGTGGCTCGGGAGCAGCTGTGAGCGCGGGAACAGGAATTACACGAAGCATTCGACGTGGTTTTGCTTCTTTACTCCAGCAGATTGAAGGCAGAATCTAAGGATTTTTAAGCTGCTGCAAAATTTTCAAAATGATCAACTAACTCATTTTTTCCACCCTGTATAAAGTGAGATTAAGGTCAGAATTTCAAAACACAGGACAGTTGCTAAATTACCAATTGTGTACTAATAATCAAAGACTTTTTTTTAGTTAAAAGCCCCCACAAAATTATAATCCAACTTGAAGATGAAGATACAGAAATTAGAGTTTTAAGATAATCTATACATCTTTTAAAATTATTCTACTTTCTCTTTATTTTGTTTAGACTGCTGTGGTTTGGGGAGACATAGAAACATTTGCAACTCCATTTCCTGTCCAAGTGAGACAGGACACACATTTTTTTTTTTTTTTTTTTTTTGAGACAGAGTCTCACTCTCTTGCCTGGGGCGAGTGCCGTGGCGTCAGCCTAGCTCACAGCAACCTCAAACTCCTGGGCTCAAGCGATCCTACTGTCTCAGCCTCCTGAGTAGCTGGGACTAC
>CAUYSK010118743.1:0-28144 GCA_963575035.1 Avahi laniger | reverse complement strand
TATCTGTGCAGAGCTGGCTCCTGCTGCTGATTGATATAGCTTTGCACACGCGTCAGTGCCTCGGGTGGGCTCCCAATAACGCAGCTCATGCAACTCTCCAGTCACCAACCCCCCCTTGCGCCAGCAGGTCACCAGGTTTCATTTTATTCTCATTATTTATCACAATTTGAAAGTATCCAATTCTATCTCTCTCTCCCTCTCCATCTATCTGTTCACTCGTCCAGTCCTCACTGCTGTTTCCTGTCTGGCTGCCTGGTGGGGTAGGCAAAACAAATTGATATTTTTTTCTGATTAACATCTCCAAACAAACATAAAAAACCCCCAAACTAAAGAATTTTTGAAGTGTTTATACAAATAAGAAATGACTTGCCATAGCTTCTAATTATGGATCGACTATTACCTTGCTGAAAGGTGAAAGGTTGTGTTTTCTGGTGATGAACTTCTTTAGATATAAGACCGTTAGCTGGTCCATTTCTCTTTCATTCCCCACAGTTTGCTGCCATTGCATTCCAGACAGATGCTCACCTACTCATCACTCCTTTGATCATCAATCACTGTCCTCTTCTTGCTTCTCTTCTGAGGTCTCTTCGAACTTTCATCTGCTTTGGTTTTGCCATTTGGATGGGAACATAAATGTTGTTTTGTAGAACAAGTCTCCCCCTTGATGTCTCTAGGTACTTCCATGCCCAATTTGTGATAGAATTCCCTCTGTGTTCTCATTTCCAATTCTTGGAGGCTCAGTCCCAATTTGTAAACAATATCTTTCATGGTTCTGTCATGATCAGTGTACTGCAACAGGTGGCTCTGACAGCACAGTCGTACACGAAAGGCAGGTGTTATTCTTTTCCAGATACTTTACCAGGAAACCCCTAGAGAATGTGGCCAGGCACTCTGTCATTGAGGTGGCGTTGATGAGATCCTAGCTGCACAGGCAGCGGGTGATGTGGGTGTTAGTGTCCCACAGCTGAATCTTCCTGGTCAACATCTTTGGCTTCTCCTCTAGATGTCTGTCTGCTTGTCCTTCCTTCTGCCCTGGCCTGTAGGCCTGAGGTTACTACTCTGACTCGGTGATTCCGCCTCATTCCTGGTTCACTCCTGCACCTTCCTTCTGGCCTTTGTTCTTTTTCCGTTTTCTAGAACAGAAATGGGCACTTGTGAATGACAGCTGGGCGTCCCTGCTACATTGTGAAGCTGTGGACCATGGGTGCCCTCGGGGGCCACACTCCCTCCGTATCCCTCCCCACAAAAGAGAAGGAGAAAAAAACCTGTCCAGAGTTTAAAACAAAGAAATGGAAATCCTCACATAGTTTCGAGGATCCCTGATAGTTTTCACCGTAATCCAATTACCCCATCATTTTCGCTCTGTCCAACCTCCTCCTCAACTTCTCTTTAGTTAGAGTCCCTGGTCTGTCTTCGCAATTACTCCTTCTCACACAGTCGATCGACACCCTTCCTTACCCTGTCTGCATCCCCCACATTCCAAAGAGCGCTCTCCTAGTAAAACTTGCCGCTGGTTCAATCTCTCTGCCTACTCAGCTCTCCGCCCATGCACCCAAGCCCATGAATATGGCTGGAGGAAAACACACAACCATTTTAACAGGTCTCACTTTGACTATATGATGTCACATCTCAAGTGGGCCCATAGGGCTGCCTGGAAGTCCTACCACATTTCCCCCAAAACTTCACTCGCCCACTCTCCAAGATGACTATTTCACACTTTCTCTCGCCTCAAACCACCAACATTTCTCTTTTGCTTTCCAGCTTTTTATTTGACTGAGAAAATAAAAGAAATATGAAGATAGCTCTCACATATTCCCACCATCAAATCTGCCCACTTGCCTGCGCCGGAGCCCGTTTTCCCTGCCTCTCCTGTCGCAGGGAGGCTGTGTCAGAGGCAGCCTGGGCGCTGGAGCCCAGCCTCTCAGTAATTGTGAAGAAGCTAACCTCGCACGGTGTCTACTGTGTGCCAGGCTTAGTTCTAAGTGCCTTATATAGTAACTGATGTAATCCTTGCAGCAGCCCTGTGAGGTGGGAATGATACCAGTTCTACAGATGAGGAAGCTGAGACACAACACGGTCTAGCACCTTGTCCCAAATCACACCACCGTAGTAAATCCCTGCGGCTCCAGAGTCCACGTGTGCAGCTACTCTGCCATACCCTGTCTCCCTGGATATTGCTCCAGCAGCTTCTCTTCTCTCCAGAATGGTCAATTGTCCCTCCCTACCAGGTCTCACCCATCAACTTATGAGCAAGTTCTAGTGTCTCCTATTTTAAGAACCTACTCTTGACCCCAACTCTCTCTCCAACTATACCTTAATGGCCCTGTTCTCCTTCTCAGCCAAATTTCTGGTTAGATTTTCTATATTTGCTGTATCTTCTTCTTTTCTAATTTTCTTTTGAACCACTTCAATCTGGCTTTTGTTCCTGTCATTCCCCGGAAACAACTTTTGTCTAGGTCACCACTGCTCTCTCAATGTCAAAGCCAGAGAGACACCCTCAGTGTCTCAGACCCTTGGAAGTGCTTCCTTCGTTTGCCTTCCCTCACCCCACAACTCCTCTTGGTTCTTCTCCGGCCAGTGATCACCCTGCTGTGTCCTTGGCTGGATCTCCGCCTGCTGGCCGCCCTCTGAATGGCAGGTTGCCCGCGGTGTGGGCTGGACCATTTGCTTTTCTACCTATACTGGATGATGATCTCAGCCAGTCTCAAGGCTTTAAATAATATTTATAAGTTGATGACTCCAAAATTTTTCTCTCCAACTCTGACCTTTCCTAGACTTCCAAAATTTCCATTTGGCCATCACACAGTTACTGTATTTCAAAAAAAATTCTTGATTTCGCTCTTTATCATTTCGTTCCCATTTTCAGTAATGTGGGATCTTCCTCCCACATCTCACATCGTCGTTACCAGCAGGACTCTATCTTCAAATTACACCTCAGACCTGACCACTTCTCTCCTCTTCCCAGACTACGCTCTAGTCCAAAGCACCAACATCTATTCCCTATTTTTTAAATAATCTCCTAATGAATGTTCCTATTTTGTCTCTTGCTCTGATATAGCCTGTTCTCCACCCTGTAGCCAGAGTCATTTTTAAAAATCAGATCTGGCCCCTACCTCATTCCCTGTACTCTCTCCGTCCCTCCCTGCCCCCCAGGCCAGTCTTAGCTGTTTTTGAACATGGCAGGCACACACCTACCTCGAGGCTTTGCCCTTGCTTTTCCCTCTTCTGGGAATGTTCTTGCTTTAGATATCGAACTAAATTAAACAAGAGAATTCATTGTTGTGGTATGGTCTCTGGTCAAACTTACCTAATCAGAAACACTTGCCTTAATCTCCCTGTTTAAAGTAGCAGCACCTGGTGTTTTCTGTCTTCTTGCCAGTTAGGTTATAATCAGAGTGTAACGTTGTCTGTCTGTCGGTGTATCTATTTGGCTGCTGTATGTCTCCCTGAGTGGCATATGGGCTCCACGAAGGCAGAGACATTCTTACTCTATCCCCAGTGTGTAGAACAGCACCCATGAGGGGTTCAGTAAATAGTTGCTGTGTTTTTGGAAGAGTGACCAGTATTACTCCTATAAAGTTAAAGAATATATATGAATAAAGAGAGATTAGAAGTACTATTTTTTTAAAAGTTAAAAAACCTCTAAATGATAGAGGAAAAAGGGGTATGGGTGGAGAAAGTTGTGTAGAAGCAAGAAAGGAATCTCAAAATCCTTGCATGGTTGTGGTTGTCCTTCCTCTCTCCCTTCTCTTCTCCACTGTGTGATGAGGTTTCCCTGTTGCAGTCATTGCTGGGTTGAGAACCAAGGGGAGAGACCAAAGGGAAGGCCTTCCATGAGCTTGGTGGGCTTTCATTGTGGCTTCAGCGGTGCATCCATGATGATGAGGCCTTGAAATATTCCTATGAAGTTAAAATTGGTGAGACAAAACGAAATTGGGGATCTTATGTTCCTTAAATCCACTGGCACTTGAAGGATTGAAAATGACAAGTTGTAAATGTTAACTCTTATGATGATAATGATAATTTTTCATGTGTTGCTTTTCTGTCTTTGATAATACTCCATTTACCAATTCCTTCAGAGTTGGATTGAGAATGTTGATGCAATTTTTCCAGTTTTTTTGATTATTCCTCCATAGGGAGAACAGGATCCAAGAGTGAATTTATGCATTTCTTACTTAGCATTGTCATGAGTTCTACTCACTGCTATGGAAGAATAGGAAAAAATGCTAAAATAATGAATTCTTTATATTAGGAGATATAAAGGGATTGGAACAACTCCTTTTAAGTTCTGATGGTATTTCAGTGTGTTTTTTGATAAACATTTAATGACCTCCAGAAAACAGGAAGGGGATGTTTCCTACCCTTAGTAAATGTAAATGACTTTAATACCAACTCATATTACCTGAACTTTGACTTTCAGTAAATATAATACGTGACGCTTATCTGACATAACTGTGGTTTTGAAAGTTTAAAATATAGGATATATAGTGGGCACATAATCCTGCAAACCTCACATTGTCTGACTTGGGCTCTAAAAATTTATTTTAAAAGGCCAAACATAATTATTTTGTAGTGTTTGGATCATTTCAAAAGATTCATTTGTTTGATTTTGCACTCATTGTATGTCTCCATGTTTCCCTTTGATTTCTTTTTTGCCTAGAGGGAGAAGAAGATGAGGATGAAGAGGACGAAGAAGATGAAGACGAAGAAGAGGAAGATGAGGAAGAAGATGAGGAGGATAAAGATGTAGACTCCCTGGATGAGGGCTTGGATGGCGACACTGAGCTGCCGGGGTTCACTCTCCCTGGTGTCACATCCCAAGAACCTGACTTAGAGCAGGGAAACATGGGCCTGTTAGAGGGAGCCACCTACCAGGTGCCAGATGTCATCGAGTGGGAACAGCAGAATCAAGGCCTGGGTAAGAGTCATGTCTGTTTCCTTTTCCCTCCTCCCATGTTTCCTTTTATTTTTTTCTAGGGTGACAGCTTTCTTTCATTGACAACTATTGTGGAACAGAATGGATTTTCTTTTCTTTCTTTTTTTCTTTCTTTTTTTTTACAGACAGGTCTTGCTCTGTTGCCTGGGCTGGAGTACAGGGATGTGATCATAGTTCACTGCAGCCTCCAACTCCTGGGCTCAGGCAATCCTGCCTCAGCCTCCCAAATAGCTGGGACTACAGGTGTACATCACTGCACCCAGCTAAATTTTAAAGTTTTTGTAGAGATGGGGTCTCACTGCGTTGCTCAGGTTGGTCTTGAATTCCTAGGCTCAAGTGATCCTCCTGCCTCGGTCTCCCAGAGTGCTGGGTTTACAGGCACATGGATTTTCTATACTTATGAATGGTTCATTTGGGAAAAAGTTATCCATTATCTCTTCAATAAGTTTATATTCATGCTCTTATATAACCAGGCTTCAAACAGTTTCCTACTGCCCATTACGAGCATGGTTGCCTGATTTTTGGGAGGAATTCTGTTTTTTCTTCCCAGCTCGAAGACAGTTGTAGGCTTCAGGGGGACTTCCAAATGGGGAGGAGATGTGTGTCATCAGTACATTAAACCAGCAGCCTGAGTGGACTGGAGTCAGAAAACAAATGCATTTCGTCCCACTCTGTCCTTTTAGAATTTATTCCCTGGGGAAAGTTCTTCCCCTGCTTCTAGGAGAGCAGGTGGGCAGTCCTGTGAGTTTTCTCCTTACTCTTATGGCTGCATTACCTTGTCAAACACAGTCTCTTTTCAGCAGCCAGAGTGTCAAGACCACCTCACGCTCACTCCCTCTTGTGCATGGCCCGCCTTCAAGGTGAGAGACTCTGAGGATGCAGGCTGACCCCCAACTCAGCTCTCCTTTCCCTATCAGCAGGGAAGCTCCCAGTCTGCCCCTCTCCACTTGTCAGGGAGGGCACTATTAACCTCGGAGTGACTTCTTGAAGCCCCGCTCTCTTGACCTGATTGAAGTGATTTCTTCTTCAAAGAAATCCCGTCTTTAAAATTCTCTTAGACTTTAACAGCTGGACCCATTTACACCTTCAGGTTTAAGAGGCAGATAAACTGATAAAAATACCAGTTTTGGGGGTATTTCATTGAAATTTGGAAGTTGGTCCAGGACTTTGCTTTGGATGTAATTATGGGATTATCACCCTATAGGCTGGTGTAAAGGTGGTAGTTGTGGTGTAGCTGGGATTTCCTGTGGAATATGCATATAGCACAGAGGGAAAACAATAAGGCATGGGCTTCCAATGGATAGACAATATATACTGAATTATTTTCTGGCCAAATTCAGCATGTATTGGGCAATAATTACTTTAAAGACATGTCAAATGAAACTGATAAAAGCTTATACAGGTATCAAAATATTATAATATCAAAATGTATAAAACAAACCCAAGATAATATGAACACTGGTCTGTGAACAAGTTAACAAATGTTTAGTCTGAAATGCTTCTGTTCTACATGAACAGGTTTGAAGTGAATGAAATAAAATACTAAATACAAAGATATCTTATTATTGAGTAGGTTAGAAACAAAGACAACAATCTGCACATAAAGTGACTTCCCAGATGGTGGCTTTATGATATGGAAGTATCATGTACAGTTAAAGACTTTTTAGTATGGAAAGCATGAATATTCGGAAACTCCAGCGCTTTTCTGGAGAGAGGAGCAAGGAGAAGAGGGTTGTCTTTGTATAGAAGTAGGGAGGTCACATGGTGTCTACCCCTGGACTGTGGTCAAAGAAACCAACTTTCACCACTCATGAAGTTGGCTTGCCATCTATAAATACTTATAAGTAATTGGAGGGACTGCGGATCTTAGAAAAATATGGAGAGGCTGGAATGGTCATTTGGGCTGTGGTCTTATCATGCTTCTCAGCACAAATTTACCACCGCAAAGAAGTCAGATTTTTAAGGAATCAACTTTACTGAGGTATATATTATATACAATAAACTACCCTCACTGAAAGCATCCAATTCGATAATTTTGACAGTTGTATACCCTTTGCATTGTGATTGGGGGTATACAACTTTGCAATCACAATGCAAAGCGTTTCCATCACCCCAGCCCCAGTGACTCTTCCTGCCCTGGCCCCCAGCCCAAGGTAACCACTCATCTACTTTTGTCACTGTAGATTAGTATGCATTTTCTAGAATTTTATACAGATGGAATCACATGGTATGTACCTTTTCATGTCTGGCTTCTTCCACTTAGCATAATGATTTTAAGATTCAACTATGTTGTATATATCAGTAATTCGTTCCTTGTTACATGTAATATATATATGGATATATATATGGATATATATGTATAGCTGGGTAGTATTCAACTGTAAGGATGTATCACTTTTTGTTTATCTAGTCACCTGTTGACGAACATTTGGGTTGTTCCCAGTTTTTGCCTCATAGCAGTTAAATATTAAGGCTTGTCAGGCTTGAGGCTCAGGACAAATAGCTCTGTTGTCCTCCTGTCCTGCCTCCTGGTTTCAGTTCCAGTTAAAGTTTCTTAAATTAGTGATACTAAATCAGTGATTTGTTATGCTTTTAAAGGTGATTTTCCCAGGTCCCAAGACTTTTTAGTATCAGATTTTTTTCCCATTATAATAATTTACTATTTCCCTAGGTGTCTCTTACCTTTGCTGTCACTTCTTTTCCTGATACATTTGTTTTGTCAACATGTTTCTAGCATTGTGGGTTTCCTGGTAACCAAAGCAAGAACAGATGTTTCAAACTGTTCTTTTTCCCACTGAGGGAAGACTGTGTTTGAGTTGTGTCTGGGTCTAGAATTTTATTAGCCAACCATCCTTTTCCTGGAAGGACAGGATTATCTCCTAGTAACTCAAAATCAGTAACTTCTGGATCAATATTAATTGATACAGTTTCCTAAATACTCTCAGGTCACATGAAATAGTAGAAAATCTACCCTATTTGTGATGGATTTTGTGGTAGGTAGAATGCTGGCTCCCCCCAAGGTGTCATTGTCCTAATCTCTGGAACCTGTGAATAAATTACCTTACATGGTAAAAGGGACTTTGCTGATTTCATTAATTAAGAATCTTGAGGTGGGTGTGGGGCACTCATGACTGTAATCCCAGCACTTTGGGAGGCTGAGGTGGGAGGATCGCTTCAGGCTAGGAGTTGTAGACCAGTGCGGGCAACATGGTGAGACCCCATCTCTACAACAAATAAAAAAATTATTTGGGCATGGTGGTGCACACCTGTAGTCCCAGCTACTTAGGAGGTCGTGGCAGGAGGATTGCTTAAGCCCAGGAGTTGGAGGCTGCAGTGAGCTATGATCCTGCCACTGCACTCCAGCCTGGACAATAAAGTGAGACCCTGTCTCAAAAAACAAACAAACAAACAGACAAACAAACAAGCAAACAAAAAAACTGTAGATGGGGATGGGGAGATTATCCTGGATTATCTGAATGAGCCCAGTGTAATCACAAAGGTTCTTCCAGGGGAAGTAGGAGGGTCAGAGTCAGAGAAGGAGATATGATGATGAAAGCAGAGGTTGAAGTGATGCTGGTAGCCTCGATGCTGGAAAAAACAAGGAAATGAATTCTTCCCTAGAGAAGGAATGTAGCCCTGCCAATATCTGGATTCTAGCTCAGTGAGACCCATTTCAGACTTTTGACCTCCAGAACTATAAATTAATAAAATTGTGGTGTTTTAAGCCCTAAGTTTGTGGTAATTTCTTACAGTAGCTATAGGAAACTAATACGTATTTAATGAGCAGCATCATTTTGAAAGGAGAGCTGCATGGCAGCTATACTCAGAGTGTAAGCATTGTAAAATTAAGTATAGTTTTTTCATAATGAATCAATAAAAATGCAGACACTGAGATCCTTCAAAAAAAATCTGATTTAATATAATAACACTTTAATTGACCATCTTTATTTCTATTTTTAAATGAATTATTTATGGATTATTACCTCCAATTTTATAATATGAATGGTATTCCAAAGAAATGCTAAAACCCATATAAATTTTAAAAAATGAACAGATTGAGGTGGGTAGTGGGCTAAAAATAATGCAAACTCTTTGAATAGATTATAGTCTCATTTCCTGTGAAATAACAAGAGCAGAAAACATAAATGACTTTCTAAGGCAAAGCAGTAGATTCATGGCCTCAGAATCTCTGAGCTTCTGTTTTCACAAATGTCACGTGTGCATTGCTTCTAGAGCTTTGGAGGGAGAGAGCTTATTTTCTTGATCTTGTTGCGGGGAAGTGAGTGACTATGGAGTGAATTGTTTGCTGTCAGGATAGAGGGAATTAGGAGTGAAAGTTCCACATTTTGATTGAGGTGGATTGACTGATTGGAAAAATGCTAGTAGCATATAGGAAGCTGTCAATTTGCATATGCAGAATCAATTTCTTTTCCATTCTAACAAATTAGTTTTCACATTTATTGACAAGAACCTGTACAGAGAGCAGACACTGTGACCCACACTACTTCTTAGTCTGTTGCTATAATAAATCACACAATTATCCTCTTTAAAGTGTAAAATAATATGACCGAATTGAGTCAACATGTCCATTTTAATGTTTAAACATTTACAGTGTAACTAATATCTGGTGATTCTTTCCTTTTTGCTTTCTATATCTGTTAGGATGCTTTCAGGTAGCAGATATCCTAACTTAAATTGGTTTAAAGAGTAAAGAAATACATTTTTTCTCAAAACAAGAAGTCCAGAGATGAAACTTCTATGGCTGTTGACTCAGTAGCTCAATTGTCATCAGTGACCCAAGATTTTTTCATCTTGCTGCGCTGCCATCCTTGGTGTGTTGACTTGGCCCTCGGGCTGTCGTCCTTATAGCTGCAACGGCTGCAGCAGTTTCAGGTGTCACATGCAGTCAAGACATTGTCCAGAGAAAGAAGGCGACAGCTCTCTTGTTTCTTAAGAGAGAGGAAGCCTTTCCCAGGATCCCGGCTAGAATTTGTCTTGCCCCTAATTGGCTGGGATGAAGTCACATGCCCATTTCTGAGCCATCCTTTGCAAGGGGAATGCGGTCACGTGGTTGGTGGGATGGATGGGGTGGGTGGCAGTCACCATGCCTATCGCTCATGGTTTCTGTGTTCTGTTTTCTTCTTTTAGAGTCGATATGCATCTATGTCTCTTCTATCCTCTAAGAATCCTATGATCAATCTTGTTAAATTAATGTTTTTATTTTGAAGATGTTTTGAGTTCATGTGTTCTGGATGAGAGCTTGAGAGTGGCGTGGTTCCATTTTCTTTCCCAGGAAGAAACCATTTTTGGCTACTTTGGAGTTTGGTGGCTGTTCCAGATGGATAAAGCTTCCAAAAGTTATCAGTTAGTTAATTGAAGAATTATTATAGACGTCTTTACTTTTTTTTTCAAAAGTCTGCATCTCAGGCCGGGCGCGGTGGCTCACGCCTGTAATCCTAGCACTCTGGGAGGCCGAGGCGGGCAGATTGCTTGAGCTCAGGAGTTCGAGACCAGCCTGAGCAAGAGCGAGACCCCGTCTCTACCAAAAATAGAAAGAAATTAATTGGACAGCTAAAAATATATAGAAAAAAAATTAGCTGGGCATGGTGGCGCATGGCTGTAGTCCCAGCTACTGGGGAGGCTGAGGCAGTAGGATCACTTGAGCCCAGGAGTGTGAGGTTGCTGTGAGCTAGGCTGACGCCACGGCACTCACTCTAGCCTGGGCAACAAAGTGAGACTCTGTTTCAAAAAAAAAAAAAAAAAAAATCTGAGGGGAAGTCATTCTTCAAAATCTCTAGGTTTGTAAGCCTCCAACAGAGAATTTTACATTTGTAAGTGTACATCAGTTAGGATGTTTTAGCTGCCAATGATGGAAAACCCAAATCTGGTTTAAATTAGCAGGGAGGTCCCAGAAGAAAAGTCCAGGGCTTCAGTACGGACTGCTCCAGGGCTGAACTGCCTTTGGAGACCCAGGTGGCTTCTCTTCTATGCACAGCGTGTCACATCTTCTGGGAGACAGAGGTTGGCCTCCCCGTGGCTCTCTTAAGGAGGAGGAGTAACACTGGTCCCTCCAGCCAGGCCGGGTGGAGACACAGGCAGAGTCACAGGCCATGTGAATCAGTCCCCCAGATGTGGGGCAGGCACTTGCCTGCTGCCACTGCCCAGAGACAGGGTGGCGTGGGGCAGGGGGAGGGCAGGCTTTAGGTGCCCAGTCAGTGGAGGGCTGTGTGGGCCTCGCCACACAGGTAGCAGGTCACCTCTACCAGGGCCCTACACATTTTTTGTGCTGGTTGAGGCTGTCAGAAATGGAGCCCAGGTCTCTTGGTGTTTTGTTTTAAAATTTTGAATGAGCATTCAGTACATGCCAGGCACTGTCCTCAGTGCTTTCGGTAAATTCTTTCACGAAGTGCTCACAGCATTCTGCTGGGCAAGGGCGTCCTGCTGCCCCCTCTCTCGAAGACAGGGAGCTGGAGGGTCAGAGAGTTTAATAACATGCCCAAGGTCACATGGAGGTCGGGGGTGCCCTGGTCTAGACAGGCTCTCTGCAGATTCCACGGCCCCCACTATTCCCCCCTCTACGCTGTGTGATCTCCCAGCACAGTGGGGTTTCCACCAGACACTCACTGCCTCAGAGCGGACTAGATGATTTCTTTACCTTAGAAAGAAAATCATGTGTTTTCGGTGTGGTAATCAACTGTGATTAACGGGATCCCATCTGCACATGCTAGGCAAGGAGCGATATGGGAATTGTTAACTCAAACACCAATTTTATTTTATTTTTTTGCTTAAGCTTTACTACTCAGTCAAATTTCATTTTTAAGCCAGAGTATTGATGACTTAATGAATTGTCCTTGGCTTCTCATGGGCTTTGTGTGTGCTTCCCTGCCTACGGAATACCATTTTAGAGATGAGTCTGCTGCTAGGATCAGGACGGCGACAAGCCCTGAGCCTCTGCCAGCCCCATCTCCTTTGGGGTCACAGATGGCATCAAACTATAGACAGGAGAAGGAACTTCAAACAATATAATGAAACATTTACTGATGATAGTTTTAGTTTTAAGGGCACAGGAATGTAATAAATAATTATAAATTATTTAAAAATTAACAGGGAATCTGCTCAGTGTAGACTCAATGAGGTGGTGTCACAGCCTCAGGAGAGCTCCTTGTATCCAGAATGCCTCTACCTGCCCAGTACTCAGGTGGCCCGGGGAGGGACCTGCTTTACTGTCTGGCCATGTGGCCTTGGGGCTTCCAGCTGTGTTCCTGGAGGAGGGCAAAACTAGGCAGACAAAAATGGGCAGCACGCCAGTCCCCCGACGTGGGAGAGATGACAGGACCTTGGACAGGCTACGGGGACGCGTGTGAAACTGAGGACTCCCTGTCTGTGATAACCAGGAGGGTGGCGCCTTCTGCCCCAGGATTCCTGAGGGAGGCTGCAGCTTGGCCACGTAGCTCCCTGGGTTCCCTTTTTCTGCTCTCCATGGACCTCAAGGAAGGGAAGTGACAGGTTGAGTTTTCCTCTCTGACTCTAGTGAGGTCAGAAATATGGATGCCTGATTTCTGAACCCCACGGTCTATGATACTGGCATAGTTACTGGTCATTTCGTTTCTGGAAGTGCTCCTCAGGAAACTGCCTCCAGCGGGGTGTTTGCAGGGGCCAGACTGAGGTGGACACGGTCCACGGCCTACAGAATTCAAGACCAGCCAGGCCTATCGCTATGGCAAAGTCTGAAAACACAGTTGATGGTTGTATGCTGCCATGTGGCTTTAAAATGAAGCAATTCTTGATATATTTTAAATTCCTATTGAATTTTCATTATTTCCAACTGGTAATTGAGGCAGGTAAATTGAGACTGTGATATGTGTAGATTTTACCACTTAAAATTCACGTGAAAGGTGACTGCCCTGCTGTGGACAGACAGCACCTTAACCAGGTGCCCACAGTTCCCATCACCACGAAGCAGCAGGGCCTGCTGATGAGATGCACTGAGGAGGACACAGCTCGCCCCAGGGTGTTCCTGCCAGCCCTGTCAGGAGCCCTGTCACCCTCCTGGATCTAATTGTGTAGAGACACCAGACAGACTCTGTGGGACATTCTGTTAATACAAAATACCTGGCCTGTATGCTATTAAAAAATTCCAAGGCTAGAAACATGAAGAAAGACTGAGGAACTGTTCCCATTTAAGGGAGACCACAGGGACAGGACAACCGTATACGGTGCTCGACCCTGGATTGGCACCTGGACTGGGCTGAAGAGATAGCCGTCCTGGACACTGTTGGGACGGTAGATGACATCTGAATGCGAGGGGTGGGTTAGATGATAGTATTGTATCCAATTTCCCGGGTTTGATCACTGTACTGCGACTGTCTCCTTGAGTTTGGTAAATACATATTGAAGTATTTAGGAATGTGGGGGTACAATCTGCCACTTAATCTCAAATGGGAGGATGGAGGAGAGAGAGAGAAAATGATAAAATAGGCAAAGTGAAAACAGTTGATGAAGCCAGCCGGGTAAGGGGGTATTTGAGAATTGTTTGTATTCTTACGATTTTCAGTGCATTTTTTTGTTTGTTTTAGAGATGGTCTTGCTCTGTCACCCAGGCTGTAGTGCAGTGGCATGATCTAGCTCACTGCAGCCTCGAACTCCTGGGCCGAAGCAATACCAAAGCCTCCCGAGTTGCTGGGATTGCAGGCATGAGCACTGTACCCAGCTGACAGAAGTTTTTGTTTTTTGTCATTTGTCTTAGAATCAGTGGCATCTTGGATTTGATGAAATACGGTATTTTTCTCCGGCTCCATTATCCTAAGAGGTGAGAAAAAAGAAGAGCGTCCTTTTAGTAACGTAGCGTACGGAGTTTTTTCTGCTCCTCATGCCCATGTCTGCACTCCAGGCCAGATACTGCCTGGCTCAATTCCTTGCGCCTCGTAGATATTTCAGACTCAGCATTTTCCAGATTAAATTTCTGTCTTCACCTCCACCACCCCAACCTGCTCTTCCTCTGTGTTTCCTGCCTCAGGGGCAGAAACCAATTTTTAAGCAGTGGTGGTCCAGAATGTCCAACGGGAGGCCCTCAGGGACCTGACCAGGGGAGAAGACCAGGACACTGCCTTTAAAGTGGGGCACGCTCAAGGGAGATGGGCTGGGCGTGCCTCGGTGCAGATACTAGTTTGAACTCTGCTTATTTCTTGAAATGACTTTGGGATCCGGTTGTCTGTGCTTCATTTTCCTCATTTGTCAAGTGAGAATGGTTTCCCCAAGTCAGTTAAGATAATGAACAAGGCAACTTAGGGTGCCGTAAAGTTCTGAAACTCTGTGACTTCAAATAGGAGAATCTTTTGAAAAAGTCGTTTATACTGGAGTCATTCAAATAGTGGATGCACATTAAGCAACCAGCTCTGAGCTCAGGTGTCAGAGAAGGACAGGTGGGGTCGGCTTCTCCACTTCCTGACTCACAGCACTTCCTCCCAATTTCTTTCCCGTACTGGTGCCAGCTTCTGAGTGATTTTTACTCTGAATGCTTGCAAGGAATTTATTCCTTACCACCACCAACAGGTACATTGTATACAAAGTCCAGTGCCCCGACAGCTGTGGGGCTCGGTCTGCTGCAGAGTCCTGAGTTACTGCAGAGTTAGAAACTTTGTCAGGTCTCCTGAGACCTTGAATCCTACATGTGTTAGACTTGGAAATGGTTCCATCCTAAGTCTTTTTAAGTGTTACCTAGTTCTGTTTGACTTGGGGGAAACTTTGCATCATTCCAAGATTATAACATTTTATTTTAGTTTATTTTGTTTGGCATGGACTTCAAGTAGTTGCAATAGCAAAATACGGTGGTTTCCCCATGGCCTGGTTTCTTGGGCTGCTGCATTTTGTCTGCATTTAGGATGACTAGTTCTTGGCAATTCAGAATTCACTTTGAGTTGTTAGTGTTGACACTGACCTTCACAGCAGGCTCAGTCTTTGGAAGTGGAAACCCAAAATATTTAGCCCTCTGTCGGATGCTGTGGACTTTTAAATATGTATAGAGAGCAAAGGAGAGCAGCAGTGTTTGTTGTGTCTTTAGACTCATTGTGTGGTTGGAATTTCAGATATGAAGGTTGGAATAATCAAGAGTAGAGGGGTAAATCGTTCTTAGGGTTTTCTAACATAGATTTTATAGACCATGTTAGTTTATTCTCTTATTGTCTTTATATCCAATATGAAACAAGAAAGGTTATACCCTAGTCTGCTGAAGAGAAAGTATCCCACTGTTTTATAACAGCTGAATAGAAGAATTATGGATGGGGACATGGAATGTTTGGTTGAAGTATTGCTTTTTAATTTTGGGGTGTATTCAAGTTAATGTTCTCTCCTTATGATCGGGTTTACTGATGCAGATTTTTCCATGACATTAGGACTTTCTGGTTTGGTTTAGAGCTGGAAGAGATATTTTTCCATATATTCTGAATAGCAAATTTCTGCACTTCATGGAAAAGCTTTTTCAAAAATACTCAAAACTACTTTATATGTTTGTGTGCTATTCATAGGCATGAGACAGTACGTAAGGGTTGATGTTCCAGCTCTAGAGTTAGACCTCACTAAGTTGCAGTTGGACCAAGGTTGTGACTTTGGGCTAATTACTTAGCTTTTCTGTACCTCAATTTCCTCACCTGTAAAATAGGGATAATAATAGTGCCTTTCTCACAAGGCTAAATTCCTAAGTGCTTAGGAATGTACGCATTACATGATGAGTGCTTAGCAATATTAGTTTTATATTATTCAAAAGATAATTAGTTGGCAGGGTGTGGTGGCTCATGCCTGTAATCCTTGCACTCTGAGAGGCTGAAGCGGGAGGATTGCTTGAGGTCAGGAGTTCGACATCATCCTGAGCAAGAGCAAGAGCCCATCTCTACTAAAAAAATAAAAAGAAATTAGCCATAAAATTAAAAATAGAAATTAGCTGAGTGCAGTGGCACATGCCTGTGGTCCCAGCTACCCGGGAGGCTGAGGCAGGAGGATCGCTTGAGCCCGGGAGTTTGAGGTTGCTGTGAGCTAGGCTGACGCCACGGCACTCCAGCCAGGGCAACAGAGTGAGACTGTGTCTCAAAAAAAAAAAAAAAAAGATAATTAGCAAAAGCAAGCACCCTAATGAGGGGTCAGAGGTAGAGACATCTCTCCAATGGCTCTGCCCATCTAGAGACTGGACCCCATGATCTGCGTGGCTGGAGGGGGTGCATATTAAAAAAATCTCCTGGGGCCCCTTTTATTTTACTCCCTCAACCTTTAAGGTCACTTGACTGAAACAAAAATAAATTGCAACAGTTGTCCCACAAAAAGAAACTACTCAGAATGGCAAGATGTGCAAACACTTCAAAAAGTTATAAACTTGGGTAACTTAAAGGAGTAGGCTATATTGACCAAGACCTTGTCATGACCCTCCAGTGTGTCCTTGTGTCCTCTGGTGTGTACACTGGTATTTTGCAGAGTTGAAAACTGTGTGTGCTGGAACTTCTGCTTTGTTCTACTAATTGCAGTATTTTTAATAGACAAGTGTTTGCGTGTCGACGCAGTTCCTGTGCTTGCTGGCTCTCACCACTGTTGAAAAACATATGCCATGATGTGCTGTGTTTCCCTTTTGTTAGGCTTTTGCTTTTTTTCTGAGCGAAAGGAACTTTTAAAGTCACATTCTATGAAGAGTTTCCAAGTTTTCCTTCTTTTTGGATATGAAATATCTGCATCCTCCTTTCCTGGAGTCCTGTCACTGTGTATTAAGGCTGCTGGTGGGCTGGGAGTGCAGTGGGGTCTCTGATCAGGACCTCCCTGCTGGCTCATCTGCCATTCGTTCCTTCGAGGGGCACTGGAGGGTCTGGGCTAGCCTGGCTCACACAGGCCGACCCCGTGGCCCCAGTGCCAGCTGCATGGAATCATCTCACCTTGCCCACCATGAAACGTGGGCAAGTCCTTTCTCAAGTTGTTTTGTGTTTCCTTAATGATTAGCAATACTGGGTCTATGAAACATGCTTATTTGTTATAATGAAAAGCTAGCTTATGCCCTGGGGTAATCAAGCTCTCTTTTTCTGGATAGCTTGATGTGGTTCTTCAGGAGTGAAGATGCTGTTGCAAGCCTCAGGGTCTTCGTCTGGCTGACTGCCAGGTTTCACTCACTAAGAATGTGCGAACAAGGAGTTTTCACAGCAACACGCTCCTGTTTAAAGAGCAATTGTAATGTTTTTTCACAGTTATAGCATCCACTTGCCCTGGATCTCAGACATTTTGGAAAAGAAATAAAAAGTGTCTGTATGAATTCTCCTCTGTACTCCCTAGCTTTGATAGAGAATCAGATGCTCCAGCCAGCTAACTGGGGAAGCTCTGGGTGGTTCTGTGACCAGTCATGACATTTCCATGACAATAAGGGGAGTGGGGCTCATGTTGTCACCCAGCTGCATTCAGGAGGGCACTCTTTATGCCTCTGCTTCCCCTGCCTTCCTGCTGGCTCCAGCACAAGTCCGTGCTGGATTCAGAGGCGGAATCTAGGTTACAGCCCTTGTCCTCTCAGGTGTCTGTCTCACAACATATCTGCACCCACATCTCTCCAAGGAGGACGTGACCCGCTCACCTCCATTTAATGAGCTGTCCTGTCTTCCCGGGATCCGAGGCCGACCCTGGCGTCATGCTGCCATTGGACAGTTGTCACTTCCCGCGCCAGCATTCCACACTGTCGAGTGCCATGGAGCACTTTTGGGAAACTGATTATCACAGACCTTCTGGGGTAAATGTAAATTATTTTGTTTAATAAAACTATGCATAAACTCCTTAACATGTATAAACCTGTAGCAGGATAATTTATTGAAACTTAATATGTGTTTTATTCTGTTTTTTCCCATTCTGAGACAGCAGCCAGATCCTTGTGTTCCCTTGCTTCCAGGGGCTCATGTTACAGGGTTGAAAGCAGAAGTTTCTAGAAGATGATCTCCGTCCCTTTAAAAAAATTGCCTACACTAAAACCGACTTACATGTGCATGTGTGTGTACAGTTCTGAGAGTTGTAGCATGTGTACAGATTTGCGTAACTGTCACCACAGTGAGAATATAGAATAGTCCCCCACCCCAAACACATTCGCTGCCCTTTGCAGTGCTAACCCTGCCCTTCTCCTGTGCTCCATCCCTGTAGCTTTGCCTTTTCCGGAATGTCATATAAATGGAATCTTACAGCATGTTACCTTTCCAAATTGGCGTCTGTCACTCAGTATTTATGATGTTTGTTGTCGCATGTTTTAGTAATTTGTTCCTTTTTATCTGTTCACCTGTTGGAGGACATTAGGGCTGTTTCCAGTTTCTGTTGGTTGTGAATAAAGCAGCTTGTAAACATTTGTGTATGGGCTTTGTGTTAACCTGTTTTCATCACTCTAGGGTAGATACTTAGGTGTGGGATTGCTGGGTCACATGGGAAGTCTGTTCAATTTTTTAAGAAACAATATTCTTTTCCACATTAGCCGTTGCATTCCTTTGCCTGTTCTCACGTATGAGAGCTTCATTTGCTCTCCTCGCCAGCTCTCGATATTGGCAATTTTAAAACAATTTGATTTTAGCTATTTTAATAGACTTGTAGTGCTTCTCATTGCAATTTTAATTTACATTTCTCTAATGGTGAATAACGTGGAACATTTATTCATTTGCTGTTTGCCATCCATGTATCTTCTTTGGTGAAGTGTGTCTGTACCAGTCTTTTGCAAGTTTTTTTTTTTTTTTTTTTTGGTAAATTAGGTTATTTTCTTTTTAGTTTTTATAGTTCTTTATATATTCTGAATTTGTTGGGTACGTGGTTTGCAAATGTGTTCTCTTAGTCTGTGGCTTGTTTTTTCAGTGCCTGAGCATGATTTCCATACAGCAAAAGTTTTTAATTTTGCTGGAATCTAGTTTATCAGTGTGTCTTTTATGGAATGTACTTTCTGTGTCTTATCTAAGCACTCATTGCCTAACCCCAGGCCATAAAGACTTCTCTGCATATTTTCTTCGAAAAGTGTTGTAATTTTATATTTTACATTTAGATCAATGATAAATGTTGAGTTAATTTTTGTATAAGATATGAGCTTTAGGTTGAGGTTTATTTATTCTTCTCTGTGCGTATGGATATTCAGTTATTCCAACACTTCTTGTTGCAAAGACGGTTCTAACTCTACTGAACTGCTTTTGCAACTTTGTCAAAGATCAAATGACCAAATTTCTGAGTCTATGACTGGATTCTCTGGATTCTGTTCCATTGATGTATGTGTGACCACACTGTTTTACTACTGAAGCTTTGAAATAAATTTTAGATTAGGTAATACAAATCCTCCAGCTTTATTCCTTTTGTAAAAAATAGCTTTGGCTATTCTGTAATAGTTCCTTTGCCTTTCCTTTGCCAGATGCGTTTTAGAATCAGCTTATCTATATCTTTAAAAAGATTCTGCTGGGATTTTTATTGGAGTTATGTTAAAGCTATAGCTCAGTTTAGGAAGAATTAACATCTTAACTACATTCACTCTTCCAGTGCATGAGAATGTATGTTTCTCAGTTCATTTAGATTTTCTTTTGATTTCTTTCATTTGTGTTTTGTAGTTTTCAGCATACAGATCTGCTCATTTCATTAGAATTATTAACTAAGTATTCACTGTTTTTTGCAGAGATGTTGTAAATGGTGTTGTTTTATAAATTTTGGTTTCTAGATTTTCATTGCTAGTCCACAGAAATACAATTGATTTTTATATGATTTTGCTAAATTTACATATTAGGTTTGGGAGATTTTTTGTAGAGTCCCTGGATTTTCTATGTAGATAATCATGTCATCTATGAATAGGTACATTTTAGTCCTTCCTTTCCAATCTGTATGCCTTTTATTTCTTTTTCAGTCATTTTGTTGCCTAGGACTTCCTGATGACGTTGAATAGGAATGGTGAGAATAGACATCCCCCTGCCTTATTCCCAGTCTTTTGGGGAAAACATTCAGTCTTTCACCAGTATGATGTTAGCTGTGGGTTTTTGGTAGATGCCCTTTATTTGCCTAAGGAAATACCCTTCTATTCCTATTCTGTTCCCTGAGAGTTTTTACCATGAGTGGATGTTGAGTTTTTGGACTGCTTTTTCTGCACCCATCAATGTAATTGTGTAGTTTTTCTTCTTTAGTCTGTTATTATAATGATCACTCATTGATTTTTTGAGTATTGAATCAGCCTTGCATTTCTGGCATAAACCCACCTCATAGTGTATTATTTTTATATTATATTATATACCTGAGTTTTCTGTGTCATATTTTGTTGAGGAATTTTGCATCTATGTTCATGAGGGATATTGGTCTGAGTTTTACTCCTTGTCATTGTCTGATCTTGGCATCAGAGTAGGTCTGGTCTCATAAGATGAGTTAGGACGAGTTGTGCCCTCTATTATATTCTGCTAGTGGAAGATATTGTATAGAATTGGTGTTAGTTCTAATTTAAATGTTCAATAGAATTTGCTAGTAAAGTATCTGGGACTGAAGACTTCCTTTGTGGAAGTTTTAAAACTACAAATTCAGTTTCTTTACTAGTTATAGGGCCATTATACAGATTATTTCATCTTGGGGAAGTTCTGATAGTTACTGATTTTCAAAAAATTGGTCCATTTAACTAAGTAGTTAAGTTTATGTGTGTGGAGTTCATAGTATTTCTTTATTACCCTTTTTATGTTTATAGGATCTTTAAAGATATTCTCTTTTATTACTTTTTCCTTTTTTTATTTCTTAAAATCTTTTCCTTCAAGAAAAATCTCTTTTATTCCTAATAATGGCAGTTTGTGTCTTCTCCTCCCTTTTTTTCTCTTTGTTGGTCTTGGTAGAGGTTTATCAATTTTATTGATCTCCAAAAATTAGCTTTGGATTTCATTGATTCTTTTTTTCTGTTACTCTTCTGTTTTTAATTTAATTGATTTCTCTGTTATTTTCATTTTTCTGCTTGCTTAAGTTTGTTTTGCTGTTTTTTTCTAGTTTCTTGAGGTGGAAGCTGAGATTTGAGACCTCTCTTCTTTTCTAATATAAGCATTTAGCGATAGAAATTTCTCTCTGAGAACTACTTTAGCTGTAATCCACAGATTTTGTATACTGCATTTTTATTTTCATTCATTTTAATGTATTTTGAATTTTTCCTTGAGATGTCTTCTTTGACCAGTGGATTGTTGAGAAGTGTGTTGTTCAATTTCCAAGTGTATGTAGGTTTTTCTGTATAGTTTTTTTATTGATTTCTAGTTTAATTCCATTGTGGTCTGATAGCATACTTTGTGTGATTTCTATTCTTTTCAATTTGTTGATATATGTTTTATGGCACAGAATGTGGAATATCTTGGTGAATGTTCCATGTGAGCTTGAGAAAAATGTGTACTCTGCTATTGTATTCTATGAATACTGATGAATTCTGATGAAATACTTCATAAACATTCATTAGATCCAGTTGTTTGATGGTATTGGTCAGTTCAACTATATCCATAATGATTTTTAACCTGCTGGATGTATCAGTTACTGACAGGAGGATGTGGGTGTCTCCACCTGTCATAGTGGGTATGTCTGTTTCTCCTTGCACTTCTATCAGATTCTGCTTTTCATATTTTGACACTTTGTTGCTAGGTGCATAAACTTCAAGGATTGTTATGTCTTCTTGGAGAATTCCTTTTGTTATTATATAATG
Organism: Avahi laniger; assembly: GCA_963575035.1. Lineage (NCBI taxonomy): Eukaryota > Metazoa > Chordata > Mammalia > Primates > Indriidae > Avahi > Avahi laniger. The sequence goes on along the minus strand of CAUYSK010118743.1, from coordinate 6,542 downwards.
CTCCTCTTTGTCCCTGATAACTTTTCTTGTTCTGAAGGCTGTTTCATCTGAAATCAGTATAGCTATGCCAGCTTTCTTTTGATTAGTGTTAGCATGGTATATCTTTCTCTATCCCTTTGCTTTTAACCTAACTGGTGTGTCTTTAAGTGGGTTTCTTGTAAAAACATACAATTGTGTCTTATTTTTTTTTAATCCACTCTGACAGTCTTTGTCTTTTGATTGGTATATATAGAACATTCACATTGAAATTAATTATTGATACAGTTGGACTAGTGTATAGTGTGTTTGTAACTGTTTTCTATTCATTGCACTTATTCTTTTTATCTTTCTTTTTTATATTCTTTTTCTGCCTTTGCTGGTTTTGAGTATCATATGTGATTCCATTTCCCCTCTCTTAACATATCAATTCTTATTTAAAAGAAAAAATATTTAGTGGTTGCCCTACAGTTTGCAGTATACATTTACAGCTAAGTTAAGTCTACTTTTAAATACACTATCCCCGGCAGACGCCAGGAACATGGCGGTGGCATCGTGGGCGCGGTGTCTGTGCTCTTCTGCTTCTCCGTCTGCGCGCGGCCCTCGTCAGCGCGGGCTACGAGCTGCTCATCCAGAAGTTCCTCAGCCTGTGCGGCGACTAGATCAACACGCAGCGCAAATTCATGGTGCAGCTCTTCGTGGAGGAGTGGGGCCAGAATGTGGACTTGCCCACGGGCTTCGCGGTGAGCGAGCGCTGCAAGGTGCGCCTCCTGCCGCTGCAGGTCCAGCTCACTACCCTGGGAAATCTCACACCTTCAGGCACTGTGTTTTTCTGCTGATGTGCAGGAAAGGTTCAGACCAGCCATCAAGTATTTTGCGGGTATAATTAGTGTTGGACAAAGATTGTTGCAAGGGGCCTGGATTTTAGGAATTCCTGTTATTGTAACAGAACAGTACTCTAAAAGTCTGGGAAGCACAGTTCAAGAAATTGATTTAACAGGTGTAAAACTGGTACTGCCAAAGACCAAGTTTTCAATGGTGTTCCCAGAAGTAGAAGCGGCATTAGCAGAAATTCCTGGAGTCAGGAGTGTTGTGTTATTTGGAGCAGAAACTCACATGTGCATCCAACAAACTGCCCTGGAGCTAGTTTGGCCGAGGATTCGAGGTCCATATTGTTGCTGACGCCACGTCCTCAAGAAGCGTGGTGGACAGGATGTTTGCTCTTGAGCGTCTCTCTCGAACTGGGATCACAGTGACCACGAGTGAGGCTATTCTGCTACAGCTGGTGGCTGATAAAGACCATCCAAAATTCAAGGAAATTCAGAATCTGATTAAGACGAGTGCTCCAGAGTCAGGTCTGCTTTCCAAAGTATAGGACATTTGAAGGAATGGTGTGCTACTCACTGTCAGGTGACAGGACTGTCAGGCCACACAAGCTCTTATCTCTACTAGAATTAAAATGTTAAGTCAAAATCGGCCCCTTTTTTGCACCTCTTAGTGAAACTTAACTGGCTAGACCGTTTGGGTACCAGCATTTAGTTACAAATGTCAAAGGCTTCAGGTGCTGCTTACCTTCTTTTTTTGTTAATGTGCTTTTATTTATTGAAAAAAAATTACAGTGAAAGTGCCTGTTTTGTCTATACCGTATACACTAATCATAACTTTCAAAAGTGCACACTCTTGTGAAGTTTTCTTAAATTGTGCACTTTAAAGAAAAAAAGTGCCAATAATGATTTGGCTTTCGTATTATTGTAAGTTGTATGTTACAATGTTAACGTGGATGTAGCGCTTTTACTTTACAGGTTGATTGAAATCGGATTGTTAGATGTGAATTTAAAAACAGCACTCTGGATCATGTTACTCAGTTCCTTCGCAATGTTGTTGACTTACGGAGTTGCATTGATCTAACCATGCCAAATTATGTTGAATAATTTTTTTTTTTTGAGACAAAGTCTCACTCTGTTGCCCTGGCTAGAGTGCTGTGGCGTCATCATAGCTCACAGCAACCTCAAACTCCTGGGCTCGAGGGATCCATCTGCCTCAGCCTCCCGAGTAGATGGGACTACAGGCATGAGCCACCATGCCCAGCTAATTTTTTCTGTATATTTTTAGTTGCCCAGCTAATTTCTTTCTATTTTTTTAGTAAGGACGGAGTCTCGCTCTTGCTCAGGCTGGTCTTGAACTCCTGAGCTCAAACGATCCGCCCGCCTCAGCCTCCCAGAGTGCTAGGATTACAGGCGTGAGCCACCGCGCCCAGCTTATGTTGAATAATTTTATGTCTTTCTTGATCATACTGATTTTCTTATTCCGGTCACCATCGCTAATTCTCTGTTAATGTTCTCTCTTATAGCTGAATCTTTTTTCTAGAAAGACTCAGTGATTGGGTCATTGCTTATTTTATTTTTGTAAAAAGATGGAAGGATTTGCAATGTCATATAATCAGTGGACGGCTGTTTTAGCATCTTTGAAGTATAACTTTAGCAGAATATCTTTACAGCCATCTGGAATATATCTTCTAATATGCACAAGATTTAGCAAAAAGATAAAGACTGGGTAAAATGTAGTTTTAAAATGTCCATATTCTGTTTCATATTTTCTCCACTTACCCTCCAAACATTGTTAATGCAAAAGGCCTCAGTAATGATTTGGTAGATTTAATTTAGTGGTCATTGTTACCCTTCAATAAATTTATTTTCATTAAAAACTTATTAGAAGGTTTTATAACTTTTTTTTAATATTATGTGAAATGTGGAACATTGCTGTCTTTTATATTAAAGTAATTAAATAAAATGTAAAAAAATAAATAAATACACTATCCCACTTCACAAATAGTTACAGGTACCTCATAAGAGTCTTCCCAGTTCCTCCCTTCTATTCCTTATAACATTGCTGTCATTCATATCACTTATCCGTAAGCTACAATCACCCAATACATTGTTGCTATTATTGTTTTGAACAGTTATCTATTAGATCAATTAAGGGTAATAAGAATAAAAGATTTTATTTTACCTTCATTTATTTCTCTAATGCTTTCTTTTTATGTTGATCTGAGTTTCTGACCTATATATTATTTTCCTTTTTTTCTGAAGGAAAATTTTTTCTTTTAACATTTTTTGCAAGGCAGGTCTTCTGGCAACACATCCCTTCAGTTTTTTTCTGAGAAAGACTATTTCTCCTTTACTTTTGAAGGATAATACCTCTGGATACAGAGTTATGGGTTGGTGGTTTTTTTCTTTCAACATTTCAAATGTTTCTCTCCACTCTTCTTGGTTTCATGGTTTCTGAGAAGTCTGATGTAATTCTAATTCTTAACTTTGCTCTTCTTCAGGTAAGATTCTTTTTTTTTTCGTACGGTGCAGGCCTAGTGTAGTTTTTTTGGTATTATCCTGCTTAGTGTTCTCTGAGCTTCCTGGATCTGTGGTTTGGGATCTGTCATCAATTTAGGGAAATTAATTACTTTATTACTCCAGATATTTCTTCTGCTTCTCTCCCTCTTTTTCCAGTATTCCCGTTATGCACATGCGACACCTTTTGTCATTGTCTCGCAGTTGTTGCAGAGCCCCCTTCTTTTTCCTCTTCGCTTTCAGTTTGGGAAGTTTCTATTGACCTAATTTTCAAGGTTGCTCATTCTTTCCTCCTACTGATGAGGCCCTTGGAGGCAGTCTTCATATCTCTCCTTACATTACCCATCTGTTTTTGTATGTTCACTTTTCCCCATCAGAGCCCCCAGCATATTAATCATAGTTATCATTAAAGTCTCAGTCTGATAATTGCAAAATCCCTGCCATGTCTGGGTTGGGTTCTTGTGCTTGGTTTGTCTCCTCAGACAAACCTGTGTTTTCTTCTTGCCTGTAGTACACCTTGTAATTTTTTATTGAAAGCTGGACATGATGTATTTATTACGTTATAAGACCTGAAGTAAATAGACCTTTAGTGTGAGGTTTTTTGTTTCTCTGCCTGGGAGTCAGGCTGTGTTTAATATTTGCTGTAGATGTCTGAGGCTTCAGGTTCCTCTGGTTTCCATTTTTGTTTCCCAGCTTTCTTTAGGTTTTTCTAGAAAATCCTTCTTAAGTGATATATTAGTCAATGTTCTCCAGAGAGACAACCAATAGATTACATATCTCTCCCTCTCTCTAGATATATGAGAAGGGATTTATTAGGGGAATTGGCTCACAGGATTACGGAGGCTAAGAAGCCCCCTGATAGGCTGTCTGCAAGCTGGAGACCCTGGGATGCTGGGAGCATGGCTCAGGCCAAGTCTGAAGAAGGAGGGAAGCCAGTGGTGTTAACTTTCAGTCTGAGGTCAAAAGCCTGAGAACTGGCGGGGGGCCACTGGTGTAAGTCCTGGAGTCCAAAGGCTGGAGGGCCTGGAGTTGTCCAAGGACAGGAAAGGAAGAAAGTATCCCAGCTCTAGGAGGCAGATTGACACAATTGCCTTTTCTCTGTTTTTGTTCTGTCCCTGCCCGTGGCAGGTTAGATGGTGTCTACCCATATCGAGGGCAATCTCCACCCCCCCTGCTTATGTGTGATAGGAAAGCTAGAGGAGACTCCAGTGGTCAAATTATCCTTTCCCTGGGTCAGATAAGGTTCTGATAAAGTAGTTTTCCTTGGGGGAAGGCCTTTGCTGTGGAGAACAAAATGTTCTGGGCTTTTTTGAAAATGGTTACTATTTCCGTGGGTGCTTTTCAAAATGGTTATTTTTTCTCTTCCCCTGTCCAGAGCATGAGGGATTTATTTTTTTCTATAGTCTTGACCATGAATTCCTGATGAGGCTGTTGGTGATAAAACTTATGAAAGTGTGTCTTTTTTTTTTTTTTTTTGAGACAGGATCTCACTCTGTCGCCCTGGGTAGAGTGCAGTGTAGCTCACAGCAACCTCAAACTCCTGAGCTCAAGCTATCCTCCTGCCTCAGCCTCCCTAGTAGCTGGGACTACAGGTGCTCATCAACCACACCCCACCTAATTTTTCTAGTTTCAATAGACAGTGGGATTCTTGCTCTTGTTCAGACTGGTCTCCAACTCCTGACCTCAAACAATCCTCCTGCCTTAGCCTCCCAGAGTGCTAGGATTATAGGCGTGAGCCACCACACCCTGCCAAAAGTGTGTCTTTCCTTGCCTCTCCCTGAGACTGAGCCTCAGGAATTTTAAACTCTCATGCTTTTCCTCAGTCAGCTTCTAGCAATTGTCAATTAACCAGGTAAGCGTTTTTACCAGTTTCTGGCTCAGGAGGCTTCTGCTCCAGTAAAGCTGTGATTCTCTGTATTTACCTGTCTCTCCAGTTTTTAGGGTAACAGTTTGCCTTGTGGCCTCATTCTCTTATGAATCTGAGAGAAGTTGTTGATTTTTATTTTGTTCAGCTTCTTTTGTTACTGTTACTGTGGGGAGGACTGAAACGATACCTTTCAAGCGCTTTACATGTTAGAACTGAAAGGAGAGGTCCGTTCTGTCAGTTTTTGCTGTATGTATTTTGTCGGTCTGTTGTGAGTGCATATGCATTTAAGATTCTTGGTGAATGAACTTTTAAAAATCATTATTTAATGTCCCTTTTTCTCTTTTCTTAACTCCGTAGTCTGTTTCTTCTCATGTTAATGTGGCCACCCCACATTAAAAAAACTTACTTGTATGGTATGTTTTCCTCATCCTTCTACTTATATTTGAAGTTTGAAGTAGATTTCTTGTAGGTAGTATATCTTTGGATCTTTTTGAAAAAAATTCAGTCTGATAGTCCGTCTCTTTTAATGGGTGTGTTTATACCATTTGCATTTAATGTAACTATTAATAAGTTCGGATATAGATCTATCGATTTTGTTGCTTGTGTTCTCTTTGTTCCCTATGTTTTTATTTCTCTCTTTCTGGGATTACTTGAATGTTTCTTAGTATTCCATTTTAATCAATTTATTGAGATTCTGACTATATATCTTTGTATTTTAGTGGTTACTATAGGGATTACAGCATTCATATTTGACTTTGTCTACTTAGAAATAATTTTGTGTCACTTCAAGTGAAACATAGAAACATACCACCATACAGGTTCCTTTGCCCCTCCCTCTGCCATTATGCTGTATTTGTTATGTGTGTTATATCTATGTATATTGAAAATTATTTCAGATAGTGTTATAAATTTTGCTTTCAGCTGTTACACGTTTTAAAGAACTTAAGAGGAAAAAATTAGTCTGTTATGTTTATGTGGCTATTTGCCATTTCTATTGCTCTTCTTTTATTCCTGAAATTCCAGTTTTCCCTCTGGTATTATTTCTCTTCCATCTGAAGAACTTTGTTTAGCATTTCTTTCCCTTTCTTTTTCTTCTTCTTCTTTTTTCTTTTTTTTTGGACAGGGTCTTGCTCTGTCACCCAAGTGGGAGTGCAGTGATCTGATCATAGATAACTGTAACTTTTTTTTTTTTTTTTTGAGACAGAGTGTCACTTTGTTGCCCTGGCTAGAGTGAGTGCTGTGGCGTCAGCCTAGCTCACAGCAACCTCAAACTCCTGGACTCAAGCGATCGTCCTGCCTCAGCCTCCCAAGTAGCTGGGACTACAGGCATGTGCCACCACGCCTGGCTAATTGTT
>CAUYSK010118742.1:0-98817 GCA_963575035.1 Avahi laniger | reverse complement strand
TTTCTGGGAGTACAGGCTTGCCAGATAAGGGTCCTTATTTTTGAGTCTGATAATTGACTTTTCATCATTAAAAAAAGGCGTATTGAAGACAAATTACCAAAGAACAAATATGAAGCTGTTGACTTCTCTCTCCCTCTCTCTCGCTTTCTCTCCCCCCTCACACACACACACACACACACACACACACACACACACACACACACACACAAAGACCCTTTACATATTTGCCAATAGAGCAGCCTTCAGCACACAACATCTGCAGGATGAGTCGTTTTTCGGTAACTTTAATCTCGTAATTCATTGTTTCTGTGGTGCTGGTTACAGTAGCTGAAAGGGCGGAAGAGCAGGCCAATTTGGCACACAAACAAATTTAATTGTGAACCGAGGGTTTTCCACCTTATGATGAGTGGTTGACTTGTTGCCAAAAAACAAAAACAAAAACAAGAGGTGGGGCCGATGCGGGCAGGGGGACGAGAGTTGCAGTTGCTAACAGAGTGGAGGCTCCTTTCATCTAGACAGCACGAGTGCTACCAGGGGTCAGGGCACATCTGCTCGGGAGGAGAGACAAAGGGCAGGGTGGGGCCACGGGAGCCTGCGCGGGACTCCTCCAGGGCCGGCGGCTTTGTGCGCCCCGCCAGTGCCCGCCCGCGGCCCCGCCGCAGCATTTAACCTTGACTTCTCCCTCCTCGCTGCTGGCACCGGAGGAAAGCCGGTCCAGATGGGCGTCCTGAGTGTGACGACGTCCCCTCCGCCCCCGCGCTCCGCGCAGCTGTCGCACGCCGCCCCGGGGCCCCGCCACGCCGCCCACGTAGGCCGCAGCCCGCCCGCCCCCGGCGCCCCTCGCGCGCCCGGCCCCTTCGGACCTGAGCGCCCAGGCCGGCTCCGGGTTGTCCCCGCGGGGAGCCCCGGGAACAATGGCGAGCCTGTGCGCTGCCGGTTGGGGGGCGTCGTCCCCGCAGCTGGCGCGTCCCTCCGGGCTGAGCGCCGAGCAGTCCCCGCGGCCCTAAGCTGGGCCGCCCCTTAGGGCGCCGGGGCTGGGCCGGGCGGGGACATGTGAGGCCCGGGAGACCTGCGCTCACGGACAAGTGTCGCCCGCGCCAGGCAGGCCCATGGAGACCGACCATGCAGTGACAGGCCGGAGGCGGCTCGAGGGATCCATAATTTATGATGTTGTTCTTACCAGATCGGCTTGGGATTTCACAAGCCTCGCCTGTTTCCTTCCCATTTGTTGCTTCCGTCCGTCCTTTTGGAGAAAACTCCTCTTCTCCCCAAGACAGAAGCAGTTACCGCATTGAATTAATGGGATAAGAAAAAAAGAAGTGGGATTCCCCTTGCATTGGTGAGGACAGAGGGGGAACCCAGGTGAGGGGGCAGGGCTGAGAGAGGAGTTGCTCCGTCCATCGTGTACCCTGCGCCAGGCTAATTTTACCCAGACTAGGAAAAAATAACCCTGTTCCCAGAGAGTTGGGGTGGAGGACAGAGCTGAGAGGTGGTGACAGCAGATCTTCCCCGCCGCCACCACCAGTCATCCTCCTCATTTACAAATGAGCCCCTTGGCCATAAGTGATATTTTTTTCAAAGCACTGCAGGCCCGAAAAAGTGAAGACTTGTATCGCAGGGAGGGAAGGGGTTAATTGCTCCTCTTAGAAGCTCAGAAGGTCCCTGGGAGGGGCCCCCCACTGCCGCAGGGAAGCCTGGGGGCTCCTAACTTAGGATACCTTTGGAGACCCTTTGGCAAAGGATGCTCCTATCCTGAAAATTCCTTAAATTGCTTTAGCGATGGGGTAAAACTTTACGGATTTCATTAAGTTTTACTGCAATAAATGGGTAAGTGATAGACACAACAAAGGGGCCCACACTAAGTTTGGGGAAGTTTTCCTTCCTGCTCCCTTTCCGCATTTTTTTCTCCCCTAGACCCCTTTTTCTCTTGCGGACCTGATGTTGTTGCTAAATGGAACTCAGAGCAGAAAGCAACTGTTGCAAAGCTTGCTGTGGCTGTCTCTGCAACAGAAGCCTGCACAGGTTCGAGCAGGAAGAGTTTTGAAGTGATCAGGTCCATTCCGGTGGCTGCAAGGGTGGGGAGCAGGGTCCCGAGCCACGGGTTGCTCTCATTCCTCCTTTGGGTGAGGAGGGGTCGACAAGGCCTGGGAAGAGCTGCAAGCTCCAGAGCCCGGCGACTCCTGCAGATGGCTGGGTCATTTTGTGGTTTACAAATGACCAAGTCAGGTTGAAGCCACAGTCGCTGTGGTTACAGGCAACTGTGATTAGTCACACAGTTAGTGACCCAGTTATGGCACACCCTCTTTTAAAAAGGCCATTATTCAACATCTTGCTAGCTTGATTTCAGAAATGGTCCGTGTGTACAGAGAAAATGAAAACTGCAAGGGGCTGGGGATTGAAACCTAGGGTGTGTATTCAGGAGTTGGGTTTGCTGAAGAGGAGCAAATCTGGGGTGTGACTTTTGAGGCAAGCAGAATTTCACTGAACTGGAGGTTGCTTTCCAAGTTCAGGTATGACCTTCAGAGGGGAGTCTCAAAGGGTATCTGGGAGAGACAGGAGCCTTTCTGACTGCCTTGTGAGCTTTGACGTGGCTTGTGTATTTGTGGCCGTCTGTAAAATGAAAGTGCAGAGTGAGGAAGGCAGGAAGGGGAAGAAGAACCCTAAATATGGAGGCTTGTGTGGGTTTTTACTTTTTAAAAATAGCATTTCTTTTACCACAGTGGTACAGGAACTTGTAAACACGAATCCCCAGCAATAGTAAACAAATTAGTCTTTTGTCTGAAAAGTAGAGCAAGTGTCTCTCTCTCTCTCATTTTTTTCTTTTTCTTTCTTTTTTTTTCTTTTTTTTTTTTTTACCAAGAGAAAATGCAAAACAAAAAAATCCCCCTCCTCTTAAAGGCTTCTTTGCTGGTGAGTGTTTGTCCAGGAACAAATAGTCTTTTATTCGAATGGTCTCCAAAAGTTCATAAGCAAAAAAGTGTCCAACGTCTGGTTACCCACAATACAGTCTCTGGCTGCATAGTGGAGCTTTTCTGTCCTGAATTTGTGATCTGCTATCAGAGTCCTTTAATTTCTCTGAACAGAAGGCTCTTTGGGAGAAGAAAGGATGGGGGTGGGGGAGCAACATTGGAATCAGGCTCTTTTTTTTTTTTTTTTTTCCTTTTGCTGTTTTCTTCCAGTCAGCAAGTAGTGCTTGAATTCTTCTGATCTTTCCCAGCATCTTACTGAGGTGAGGGCCACGGAAGAGTCCCTGCCGGGTGGGGCAGCTGGGCTGGCACCCCCGCTCCTGCTGCCCTTTATCTCCTTTGGAGATTTTCCTTTTACCGCGTGTTTAATACAATCTTCAGTGAGGACCGTCTGTTTAAAGCCATAGGTTTCCTTTAACTATTGGGAGTCTATAGATATTCTCAACATTCCAAATGTGGTATCTGGTGAGATGAAAGGAAAGAGGTAACCGATTAGGGAGAAGATGGGCTATTGTCTTGAGAGACGGACAAACATAATGATTCGTAATTATGTTTTAATCGTGGATGAACAAATCATTTTAACCATTTGGCCACTTGTTGTGTGTTGAAGCTTCCATTTGAATGAATTCAATTTGGCACACTTTCACTGAGCAGTGCTATACAAGCCAGGTGCCATACTGGGTGCCAAAGGTGCAAGGGAGACCAAGACACCCCAAGGCCATGCTCTCCTGGAGCTTATATTCTGGTGGAGGGGTGCCTAGGAATTAATTTTTAACACAGCTGTTGGATAAGGAGAATAGGACAGAGAGAAGGTCTTTATGAGGAGTTGATTTTTGAGCTGATACCTAAAAACAAGAGGGGGGCGATCATGCTGCAGGCAGGGCAGAGTGACGCATGAAGGTCTGTGGCTGGGGTGAGCTGCTGGAGTGGCGGAGAAAGAAAAGGCCTAGGCCACAGGGTGGGGAGAAGGAGGCTGGAGAAGGGGCACACAATCCCTTCACTTTCCTGTTCTGCTGCTGCTTGCCAGAGTTGGTGACTTGTGCAACTCCAGGGGCACTGTCATTACCGTGGCCTGCCTGCCACCAGCATCTGCCATGATTTACTTCCACCCGTGAGCCAGCAAAACAGCCGAGAGCTCACACCCTGTGCCCTTTATCTGCAAATCTCCTTTGCCTTGACTTTAAAGCCAGCCTTATTTATTGAAAGAGGGAGATGCAGCTATCGCAGAGCAAAAGATGGTGTTCCAGGTGGGGGAGGGGGAAGTGTGGATGTGTCTTGCGGAGTTGGCAGACGGTGAGGACAGGATTGGGTTACATAGTCTTGAGGTGAGAGGTCCACCACCCACCCCACCAACTAGGACCGATATTTCCCCTCAGGTGTGTTTTGTGCCCTCCAGAAGCAATCCCCTCGGACCTGGGGGTGGCTTCCTTTCTCCTCTGCCTTTGACTCTTTGAATCCATCTACATCCCAGGGACCTGACATTCAGCCCCCAAATCTGCACCCCTCACTCATGTCCCCTGGCCCAGGAGGGAGCTGGCAGATTTGCTTCTTGTCCCCCATAAGGCACCCTGGAAAAGAGCTCATCTCTCTCCTTTCCTGCTTTTGTGTTTCCTAAACTGAGATTCTTGATGCGAGAGGGTTTTCCAGTCCTTGGGCAGAATATGGGGGAGAGGAAGAAATGATGAAAACGGAGGCAACAGGAAGGAAAGGAACTAGGGACTGGCTAGGGCTGGGAGGGTTCTTCTGCCTTTGTCCCCAGGGTTCCACGTTGAGGAATGAGAATTGTTTTTATACTAAGATCAGCTTTTTCTGGCCACTTTTTTAATGGGGTGCTGTGGACACCCCAGCTTCTCTTAGTGGGCTGGTCTGCCCACCCTTGCTCCCCTCAGGGCCTCTGCTCCGGCCTGGGCTGCAGGGAGCTTGGACCTCCGCTCTGGGAAGCTGGTCCGGGAGCTGAGCTGTCCTCTTTCTCCATCTCCTCATTGCTGGCTCTCCTCGGCCTCTTGGTCTGTTGAAAAGCACTGAGGATAGCAACCCTGCGGGCGAGTTTCCAGTCATGGAGGAGAAGGCTCTGGAGTAGCCTCCCTTGCTCACTCTGTCTAGGTGGAGGCAGCCACTAAGCAGACACAGGACACGGGCCCCACTCACTCTCTGCCTGTCACCCTCTCCTGGCCTCACCTCATCAGAAGCACAGCTAGGCTCCCTATCTTTTTCAACTTCCATTCTTTTCCAGAATAAAGATTTCTGCTTTGCTTTACCCAGCTATTTAGAGTCACAGCAAACTGATATTCCTCCTCTCCCACCTTACTATTCCATCCTTCTTTTGATCTCCCAAATTCCAGCTCTGAGTTCCAAGACAATGGGTCTGAATCCTACTGCTGTTTCCTGGTCATGTGACCTTGATAAGTTGTATGCTTTCTGGGAGCCTCAGTTAGCTCCTTTGTAAAATGAGGATAGTAATAGCACCCATCTCAGAGAGTTGCTGTGAGAATCGTTGATGAAGAGTTCCTCGAACAAAGCCTAGCCCATGGAAAGGATGCAAATACATGCTGGCCATTATGGTGACCAGCACTGAATCTTGCAGCCCAGCTCCTCCTTAAACTCTGTCCTCCCTTGGCCTCCATAACCTCATATTAATGCTCTGGGTGACCTCTGATCTCTGCCTTCTCTTTGTCCTTGAAGTTCTCTTTCCAACTTCTTCTCTGCTCCTCTTGACTTAACTGGCGGAGCTCCCACTGGCCCTGTAGTTGGCTCACATGGTAGAATCTCCTTCTTCCATCCTTTAGCTACCGACTCTAGACAGGTCACCTCCAAATTGTCGCCTCCAGCCCACACTTCTCGGCGGCTGGTGTCCTACAACTCGAAATTCCACTTGGACTTCTCATACCATCGCAATCCCAATCTGTCTAAAAACCAAATTATTATCTTCCTTCTAGATCAGAAATCCTCTTCCAACTTCCAGATCTGTGACTCCACTCTTGGAGCCATATTGGTTCCATCTTCTCCTGAATACTCTCCTTCCTAGCTACTTTCCTCATCTGCTGAGATGCTGGGTCTGAAGATCTTCGTTCACAGTGTTTCCTTCTTACAGCCTGTTTCTTTTCCAAGGCCAGCTTCTCCTGAATACTCTCCTTCCTAGCTACTGTCCTTATCTGCTGAGATGCTGGGTCTGAAGATCTTCGTTCACAGTGTTTCCTTCTTGCAGCCTGTTTCTTTTCCAAGGCCACACTTGCCTGTTTCCTGAGCCCCTCAGGAACCTGCCCCCCGGCTTCAGGTTCTCCTCTCTGATCAGCCCCCATAGGCAGTCTGTAGGAGAGAGAGAACATTCTGATCTCTTATCTCAGCCTCACTGTTTGGGAACTCACTATCCTCCTCTGAAAGATATGCTCCTGTATGTGCATAACAGAGGTTTTTTGGCTTATGTATACTGTAGGTTTAATGTTAAGAGAAGGAACTTCTGGAAATACCTGTGAAATTGACTTGCATGAAGGCCCAAGGGGGTCCTAGGCAAGGACTCACCCTAAGGGCAAGGGGAGTAGAGAGTACTAAGTGTATAAGCTACTGGTGTCGGTGCGATGAGGGAGGAGAAATGTCAGGTGTGCCAATAATAGTAGTAATAATAAATGTTATTACTGATGTTGTTCTCTGGCCTCATCTCCCACCTTCCCTTTCAGGGACTTGTAGCAGATCCTTGAGGAGTGTAAGCTTCAACAAAAGTGAGTAGAAAAGCTGGTTCACTAAAATATCTCTGTGTGGTTACGAGCATGAGAGCAACACTTTGATGCATTAATACATTCATTCCTCCAGTATGTACTAAGCGCGCACTGTGGGCTCTGCATTGGAGCTGTAACTGAGCAATGTCCTGCCTGCAGGGGGTTTACAGTCAAGCCAGGGAGGCAGATAATACAAACAACTAAGTACAACAAAGAAGGTCAGCAAGTGCTCTGGGTGGCCAGGTACAGGAGGTCACAGGACCATGTATTAGGGACATTTAACCTTAAGCTTGGGGAATCAGGTCAGGCTTTGTGGAGGACATGAAATCTAAGCTGAGGCACAGGACAAGAGTAGGAGTCCGAAAGCTAGAGCAGAAGTTTCACGCTGAGAGGCACAGGATACACAACAGTCCTTCAGGCAGAGAGGTGCACCATTTTTGAGGAACTGAAAGAAGTTTGCCTGGGCAGAGCGTGGGCGGGTTGCTGAGACAGGACTGGAGAGGGTACAATGCACAGGGCCCTGGAGACCGTGCACATGGGTTTTGATTTTACCCTAAAAGGAAAGCCATGGAGAATTTTCAATGCAGACGTGTGTGTTTGGGTGCATGTGTTTGTGTGTGTGCATGTGCCGGTCAGACTTGGGTATTGGCTATTGGAGAGGAGCAAGACCGAGGCAGAGAAACCGTGAGGAGGCTGTTGTTTATCCCAGATGAGAGGTGACAGCCGGGACAGGGCAGGGGTGGAGAAGCTGAAGGATTGGGGCAGTATTTGAGGGACTTGTGATTGGTTGGATATAGGAGGCAAAGAAGAGGGGAAGGTCGAGGGGAAATGCCCAGGTTTCTGACTTGAGCAACTGGGAGGATATTACTGGCATTCACTGAGTTTGGAAACACTGGGGTAGGTGTGGAGTGGAAATGGATGGGTTTGTCTTTGTGCACACTGAGTTTGAGGTCCCTGAGAGACACCCAAGTGGATATGAGTTTGGGAACACTGGTCGCCATTCGCAAAGCCAGGCAGAGACTTGAGAGTCCTACAACTTGTGTGTTTATTTCTGCTGTAATTTGCGATCTTTTGGTTGTAAGGAAGGGAATTCACTCCGACTAGCTCTAGTAGAACATGGTATTGTTCAGACACAGAGGGCTTCATGGGAAGCACCGTTTCACAGGGGAGCTGGGAAGATGGGAACAGCCTTCTGGACCATGAAGGGCAGCGTGGCCCTCGGTCCCCCATTTCTGCTTTCATGCCCCTAACCAGCCTCCTCTGCTTACCCAGGGCCCTCTATCCTCCACACCTTTGCTCTCTATAGAACTGACTCCTTTCCAGCCCCCCAACTGACTTAAGATCTGAGTTGAAGAGCTTGCTATAGACTTTTCCAAAATTTATACATTTCTTTATGCAAATTCTGGAGAAGATCTGATTGGTCATCGAGAAATGAATGACGTGGTGGCTCTGGATCAGGTGACCATTGTTATCCAAGCAGTGACAGTCGTGTGTGTGTGTGTGTGTGTGTGTGTGTGTGTGTGTGTGCGTGCTTGTGCATGGCATGTGCTCATCTGTGTAATGGGTATGGTCAGGCCAGTTGTACTGTAGAGCTGTGGTCCCCAACCCTTGGACTGCGGACCTCTACTGGTGAGCCGCTGTTAAGAACCAGTCCACAGAGCTCCGCCACACACCCCCAACCCAACCCCAGGGAAAAATTGTCTTCCATGAAACTGGTCCCTAGTGCCAAAATGGTTGGGGACTGCTGCTGTAGAGTACAGAATCGTTGGCAGGACAGAATATTGATATTAATACTTAATTTACTTGTCTAACCTACTAAATGTTGATTCTGCTGCTACTATGCTTTTTGTGTAGCGAGAGGGAAGCAGGGGCCCACAAATGTGAGTGTGAATGACCCCTTTACCAGTGAGATCTTGGGAAGTTTACATGTACTCTCCGAGCTTCGGTTCCCCACAATCACTGATATTGTCTCCTTTACCAGCAGAGGGAATTAAATGAGATAACACCCTGACATGCCCGACAGATGGTGGGAGCACTCAGTGACTGCTCCTTTCTTCTCATTACTTCTTCATGCTCGTGCGAATTACTGCTTTTTCAGAAAACAGAAATTGGACTTGTCAAGTCACTTTTTTTTATAGTGATTCTTATGCATGATCATTAATAAATGTTTATGGAATGATCATATATTTTATTCCATGAAAAACTAATTATAACCAATCAGTAACATTTTGGAAAATTAAGACAAGGAAAAATCATTTACTCATAATCATACCATTCAAATAAAAATACATAAACCATTTATTTCTTTTTAGCTTTCTTCCTAGGCATTTTTTGCTTTTATATAATAGAATCATAATTTACACACAATAAAAAATGCAGCATTTTAAGATGTTTAAACCTAAATTATTTTCAGAATGAAAAACATGTTAAAAGCATTCGATTTTCATAAATCTAGACTATTGATTGGCATTTTACACTAATTTCCTCTGTGTTGTCCAGAGACATCCCAAGGTGGAGCAGTGTTCAGGAGGACCATTTTGAGTTCTACCAAATTACAAATATGTTCCAGGCAAGGGCTATGTCCATTGAACTGCACTTTGAGATGTTAGATTTAATGCAGGGCTAATGAGGCCAAGCTATAGGTTTCATCCTCATATGAGTCAGTTAGCCTTACAAACTACCACATCCACAGATTTCATCCCAGTCTTTTTTTTTTTTTGAGACAGAGTCTCACTCTTTTGCCCAGGCTAGAGTGAGTGCTGTGGCGTCAGCCTAGCTCACAGCAACCTCAGACTCCTGGGTTCAAGCAATCCTTCTGCCTCAGCCTCCCGAGTGGCTGGGACTACAGGCATGCACCACCATGCCCGGCTAATTTTTTCTATAGATTTTTAGTTGTCCAATTAATTCCTTTCTAATTTTAGTAGAGACGGGGTCTCGCTCTTGCTCAGGCTGGTCTCAAACTCCTGAGCTCAAACAATCTGCCCGCCTGGGCCTCCCAGAGTGCTAGGATTACAGGTGTGAGCCACCGCGCCCGGCCTCACCCCAGTCTTGGTTTCCTATCCTGCACATGAGTGCCGGGGTCACAAGGAAGACTGAAGGAGAACACAAAGAGTTCAATGCAAATCCATTACCATTATCAGTCAACTCAACAGCTTCATCTTTGAACCATTAGGTGAACTTGGAGCTGTGGGGCTGGGAGAGGGAGGAGAGCTTAATAGGCAAGACTAGAATATTTTGTGATTGAACAATTGTTGAATTCTAAAATGAGAGTTCTAGATCCAGCTAGTCCAGAGCCAGCTCTTTTCAAGGATGTTACGTGTGAAAATCTCTCTAGCCTCAAATGGAACAGGGGTTAGCAGCTACAAACAGTGACGAAAACTAGAGAATTCTTTCAGCAGGGATGTGATGTTTTTATTTAAATAAATACCACTCGGCTGGTTGGAGTTAGCAATTCTGAGAGAAGTAAAGTATAGCTACTGATGGTGCCTAGACTTGAATGAACTTTGGAGATCTGGTAAAGCACTTGTGAGAGGTTGGAGAAATTTGGAAATATGCTCACAGTCTTAGTCTATTCAGCCTCCTATAACAGAATCCCATAGACTGGGTAGCTTGTCAACAACAGAAATTTATTGCTCACAGCCTGGAGGCTGGGAAATCCAAGATCAAGGCGCAGGCAGATATGGTATCTGGTGAGGCCCTGCTTCCTGGTTTATTGATGGCACCTTCTAGCTTTGTCATCCCATGAAAGGGATGAGGGGTCTCTTTCAGGCTTCTTTTATAGAGGCACTAATCCCACTAATCCACTGCCCTCCTGACCTAATCTCCTCCCAAACTCCCCATCTCTAAATACTATCACCTTGGGGGTTAGGATTTCAACATATGAATTTGGGGGAGAGGATACAAACATTTAGACCACAGCACCTATTAGCCCATTACCTGGGGTCATCTTAGAGGAGACACAAACTTTAAAAATTCTATAGAGAAAAATGCATCACGCTATTGGGGAAATTTCTACAGTGACACCACATATTTGTCACTCAACGTTTACATTGAGTGTTATCAGTCATAGCTCTACCACTTGCTTTCTGTGCACTGAAGTGTTTTTTTTTTTTCAGGCTGACTTGCACATACACCCATCTGCAACTCCATGGAGAAGATGGAGGCTGTTGAGAAATACATTTGTTGGTCCCATAAGCTCTTTTGCCCAGGTGACAGGGGTTTGTGCTTTATTGATATTACTCTTCACCCTTTGTGTTTTAAGGTGGAGCCTGGAGAAGACAGGGACCTTGGTCCTTTCACATGGTGGCTGTTTGCCAGCACTCAAACATCCACTCTGCTGGCTTAGTCACACACCAGAGAAGATGTGTGCCACTGAAGCTCTTGGGCTGCTTTTGCAGCATCTGGATTTATTCCCCCTCAAAGTTCTTTTTTCCCCTATTTTTGAGAACATACAGTTCAGGCTAAGAACACATGTTGGAGGCCTCGTTGAGCTGCTGTTTGAGATCGTTCTTGCTTGTTACCACATTGGTGGCATCAAATGTCCTTATTGATTTTTGCCTGATTGGTCCAACCTAGAACAGGATCAGCTTCGTAAATGGGACATTTTGTGGTCTGAAATATGAGATTTGTTTTAACAAACCACTTTTAACCATCATCTCTCCAAGGAAACCAAGGATAGGCAATAGCTGAGTTTCTTCTTGGCTTCCCCTTGGCGACTCCTCTCACCCCTCTGGGTCCCTCCCTTCCCTCCTGCTACTTTCTCCCACTGCTTCCAAAAAACATAAACCAAAAAATCCTCCAAACAATACTCACTAAACTCTCAAATTATCCCCTGGGCCCCCGAATCAGACAGAACGGAATCATTCTGGTTGCTGATCGAGAGGATGCTGGTGAAGAGTACTATTGTGCAAGTTAAGGAGAGGGTCAGAGAACCCAAGTGAAGGCAGCTGTGTTAAAGGTCTTCTGTGTTGGGATTCGCCTTTTAAACTATCCAAAGGCATAAATTAAGAACTGCAACCTTGGCCATATGAGTACTGAACAGAATTCTAGTTTTTTTGTTTTGTTTGGTTTTGTTTTTCAGTGAAATTCCGCTGTTTCCCAAGAATTCCCACATGAAGCTTTGTATATTTTTCATGTCAGCTCTGTTCCCGCCACCTTTGTTTTCCAGCTTGCCCCCCCTTAACAGCTGGACACATCACCGTTCCATTTTTCTATTGGTGGTGACTGAAGTAGCTTGAGGTCAATTATTTCCCCAGCAATTGACAAAGAATGTTGATGAAGAGGAAAGTGACATTGTCCCTTAAACAACACTGCTCCCTCCTCCCCCTGCCCTCCCAGCTGAGAGGAGAGAGGAGGGCGGACTTTCCTTTTGCAAGGAGCCCAGCGGGGCAGTGGCGGTGGGGTCTGTGGAAGTGCGTGGGTAACATATGGTAAGTGGAGGAAATATTTATATTCATAGTGAAAGCGCAGAAGATCCAAAGAAGGTCATTCCACAGAGATTTCAAGCAGGAGACATACAGACTTGATATTCTGCCTCTGGCCTGGATACAACAGAGAATTTAAAGGAAGAGTTTTGTTTTGTTTTGTTGCTTTCCCTGCCACCTTTATTCCTAACAATCCGAATTGCTGGCAATTTGAAAAAGGAAATATTTCTCCCCCTAAACTTCATTCAAGTATCACAGTGGCCCTTCCCAACCCTGCCCAGGTTGCAAACCGCCTTTCCCCTCCCTCTGCCACTGCCCCCAAAGGCCAGAATTCAGAACAGCTGTCTCTCTCTGGTTTCTGTGCCTTGGGCCTGCCGGCTGCGTTTGTGTTCTGGGCGGCTAAGGTAAGGCGGGGCGCACAGGCAGAGTGGGCATTTGGGGCGACTGGTTCTTGGGGGGCACTGTAAATAAGTAATCGGTGTTAGATCATTTTCTGATGAGACACATGAGAGCTCCAGTGCCCTGGGGCTTTCAGTGGGCATTTCGCATCACAGCTTCCTAAGAGGGGTGAAGGCCCTTTTTCGGTCCCCCCGTGGCAATATCCGCGGCTGTGCAGCAGCACCACAATCAAACGCGCGGAAGGGAACGCTGACCGTCCGAGCGCCTGTTCTGGTGCGAGGCAGACGCTTCCAAGCGTATCCTCGGACCCACGGAGAAGCGGGCGGACAGACGGACGCCTGTGCGCATCTTCTCGCTCCCACTGGTCGCAGCTGCGCGCGTCCCTTCACCCGTGCACGGTGGCGGCCTCAGCACCGAGACCGTAAAGGTCCACGTGTGCAGACTCTAGTGTAGACAGAGCAGAGAAACCAAGGCAGGGCGGTTTCCCATCTCCCCGTCGAAAATTTACCCCCCCCTCCCGGTGTGCGGGAAGAGATGACGCTAGGGCAGGAAGCCTTGAAACTGGGGATCCAGGCAGAGATCCTCCCCACCCCCAGAGGCGGAGCTCCTGGGCTGTCCTGTACAACTCCTGTTTGGGGGCCTCTTGCTCTCCACTTTCCCCAGATTCCAGTTCCCGAGGGGGAATAGCGAGATGGGATACAGGTGCGTCTGGGCCTTGCTTGGAAGGGGTCCCTGCACCTCAGGGCCCCTCGGGGAACAGCCCATAAACAGTGGCCGGCTGCACTGAGGCCTGTGCCTAATGGATTCTTGCAGATAAAAGAGCCCCGCTACCTTTCTTTCCAATAATGGCCCCTGAGGCTAATGTCTTAAAGAGGAAACAAAGGGATTGTTTTACAGCACACAGTGGGGGCCGGCGCAACCGGGGACGGGGGGACTGGATTCGGGGGAGGGGGAGGTGGCCCCCAGTTTCTTAACCCTTCACCTCCCGCGGCCGCCCAGGTCTCTCTGAGCGGTGCACCTGCACCCACGAGCCGGATGGGGGAGTGCGGGGTGGGGGGAGACAACCGCGCCTGGAGGGGACCGCCCTGTGACCCGACCTCGGGCTCTCCTCGCTCCCTTCCCTGTCTTCTTTCTAAAGAACTTCTGAAAAGGAGAGCGGAAGGGATCAAGCGACCCACATCTCGTGAGCTGCAATTTTACGTCCATCCAAGGGGGCACATTTCTCGCGACCCCCGGGTAACCATGCAGAATCGACGCGTGGCAGTGCCAGCCAGCCGGGCCGGGACTCTGTCTGGGACGGCGGGAGGCGGGCGCGCCTGGGGCGGGGACCTGGCGTGCGCTGAGGGCACCTGGTGAAGGCCGGAGGAAGCAGGCAGCTCGGAAATGCGGCCTGCACCTCGCCCTGGCAGCTGCTCCCGGGTCACTTGGCAGACACGGCCCTCAGGTGTGAGTGCGAGTGGTGTGCGCGCGGCCCGGGCGGCTCTAGCAGGAAGTTTACGTTTGCAAACAGCGGAGGGAAAGAGGGAGACAATCGTAGTCGCTTCTGCTTCCTGGCTTTTTGTTCTGGCTCCAGGAAAAGATCAAAACAATAGTTAAATAGCAATTGAAGACAAGTGATGTAAGAAATAAACAGCTCAACAAGAAAAATGCCCATAGGGATGGTTTTTAAAACCCTTTATTATGGAAATCAATGCACATACACAAAAGGAGAGAGAACGGTATTGTGCAGGGGGTCTCAAATTGAGCACGCATCAGAATCACCAAGCAGAATCCTCTAGAGGGCTTGTTAAAACAAAGATTGCTGGGCCCCACCCCGGAGTTGGCTTTTTTTTTTTTAGTAGATTTGGGGTCGGCTCCTGCCTGAGAATTTCCAACTTGTTAGAGCTCCCAGGTGCTGCTACTTTTGGTCTGGAAAGGAGGCTTTGGATTACACTGGCATGATAAATCCCCAAGTAACCCTCTCCCAGCTACAATATGTGTAACGGTTCCCCATCCTGTTTCTTCTATCCCCTCCCCCAATCTGTTTGGTTTGCTGGAGAATTATAAAGCAAATCCCAGTCATCCCGTCATTTCCCCCACATGGATGGTTTTTGGTGCAGCAGTTACTTACGCAGAGAGGACTGCACGCTACAGCAGTACTGGAGAAACCTTTCATATGCTTCCCGGGCAGTTCAGCCTCCCTTCTGGTCAGTTCACACTAGGCAGAGTCCCGCACCTCTCTCTGTAAAAGCCATGCCTGCATCTTGGTTCTGAGACCACCCTTCAGGAGTTCCTCTCCAGCAAAGCTTATCAGGTGCCTGAATGCCACTGGGCCTTCTGGCAAGCTGGCCTGGCCTGGCTGGGCACCACCTGGTCCCCATCTCTCAGCTTCAGGTCATTATCCCCAGTCTGTCATCATGTACCCCCATGACTGTCGTTCCCTCTGAAGTATTTTCTTAACAAGGCAATTCCCCCAGGATGGAGCTTTGAACCCCCAGGAGTTGCGTGGTACCCACAGCAGTGTAAGCCCACAATGGCATTTTGCATCATTTGCATCCTTCTTTTAAGGATCCTGGGCTCATATCCCAAGGACAGCTGCTCTGGACTACCTGCCCCTTCTTATAATTATTGGCATTGGACAAGGGGAGATTCCAGCCATAGCTGGTATGACCATGGTTGAAGCCCAACGTAACTGCCCTTCATGGGTGGGTCCTGACACAGTCTGGCTGGGTGTGCTGCTTGTGTTCCAGAGAAGTGCTCAGTTCTCTATTAACATTCTACTCGGCCAGTCTAGAGTGTGAAGTCTCTACCCAGACTCCTGGACCCTCCTGTGGGCCACTGGAAAGGAGACTTCCTTCTTTCCCTCCCCTCCCCATCCTGGTTTAGGATCCCTTCTCCCCCAACTTTCTCATCCTGACTGCACACTGCCCTAGCCCCGCCCCAGCCCTCCGAGGTCTCTCAGACTGTAACACAGTTTACAGTCCTAGATGTTGGTAGTTCTCCCTCCTTCCTTGGTTCTCCAAGAAGCTATATGAATTCTTCCTCTTTCCATGGCTGCTGAAGGAAGCCCCGGGAATGGAGTAGGTTCCTCTACCCCAGAGCTCTGTTCTTATTTTCATATTGTTTCATCTTCCTATGTTTTTCTTCCTTCACCAGCCTGAAATCAGCTGTCACTTTTCTGTTTTCTCATGAGTACTTCCAGTTGCCTTTGCTTTTGTAGCCTTTCTCAAAGCAAATGCAAACAGCATGTGTTTGTTCCCCTTTGAGTCCTATCTCACCTTATTTTGCTTGGTGGTCTCTCTCTCTGTCTCCCGTGATGCCAGACAATAGCCATTTCCCCACTGCGGCCAGAAAGGGAGGCCACATGGTGCCCGGGGGAAGATTTGGTGGCAAACTGGAGTCCAGTACTGGTTCTGCCTTTTAATAGCTCGTGTTGCCGGGTTCGACCTCGGGAACGTCAGTTGCCTTATTGATTCACTCAGCACATCCAAATGAGCCTCTGCTGAACACCAGGTGCTGTTGTAGGTGCTGGGGATGTGGCCCGGAGCAGCACAGACATGGCCCCGCCTCCACAGAGCTTTTATGATATATAATTATAAATATTGTGTCTTTTAGCCTGGGAGGCACACGATAAGGGAAGTGAGTAAAATGGCGTGTTGGAGAGTGATATTGTGCTGAGGTACTACGGGGGTTGGATGTATTCAAGCATGGGCTGGTGTTGGTATTTCATTTTTTTTTTTTTTTTTTTAGACAGTGTATCCCTCTGTTGCCCAGGCTAGAGTGGTGCGGTGGTGTCAGCCTAGATCACAGCAACCTCAAATTCCTGGGTTCAAGTGATCCTCCTGTCTCAGCCTCCTGAGTAGCTGGGACTATAGGCATGTGCCACCATGCCCGGCTAATTTTTTCTATATATTTTTGGCTGTCCAAGTAATTTCTTTCTATTTTTTAGTAGAGATGGATCTCGCTCTTGCTCAGGCTGGTTTCGATCTCCTGAGTTCAAATGATCCACCCGCCTCGGCCTCCCAGAGTGCTAGAATTACAGGCGTGAGCCACCGCGCCTGGCTGGTATTTCATTTTTTTAAATTAAAAAAATAATTTTTTTTTTTTTTTTTTTTTGTAGAGCCAAGGTCTCAATAAATAACCCAGGCTGATCTCAAACTCCTGGGCTCCAGCGATCTTCTCACCTTGGCTTCACAAAGTGCTGGGATTACAGGCGGCAGGAGCCACCACGCCCAGCCTCGTATTGGGATTTCAGACAGCAGACCCAGGGAAGGCTTCCTTGAGTAGTTGACCTTGAGCAGGGAGTATTAACATTGCACAAACTTGTGAGGAGTAAGTGGGAAGATGTATGTGGAAAGCTGCCCATAGAGACAGTGCCACTTGCCTTTGTCTTGTCAATGCCTTCTGCTAATGTCATGGTCCTTAAAATCTGCTCTGAACAAGTACAAGGTTAGCGTCCCCTCCCCCCCCATGGCTTTGGCGGCTGATTTTCCTGATAGGCACTAACTTAGGTCAATGCTGGCTTGGAGGTGAGCCTCTGTGGGAGGCCTGGCTCGTCCTTCCCTAACCCTGAAGAAAATGGTGTCACCGGGGAGGTTGGACAGGAGCACCAATGGGCAGGGCTATGTGGGGTGTCACTCTCTCCCTTGCATTTTTGTGACCTCAATGACAATGCAAAGGAAGTGATGATGCAGAGGCTGACTTTTAATGAGAGGAGGTAACGGTGGTTATGGGAGAGTTCCCCATGAGAAAGAGGATGAGTTGTCTGGCTGAGGCAAAA
Source organism: Avahi laniger (assembly GCA_963575035.1). Lineage (NCBI taxonomy): Eukaryota > Metazoa > Chordata > Mammalia > Primates > Indriidae > Avahi > Avahi laniger. The sequence goes on along the minus strand of CAUYSK010118742.1, from coordinate 81,557 downwards.
GCTGAAACTAGGTTGTAACCGCAGCGGTAGGGTTGTTGGTATTCATTAAAGTCGCTGTGCCTTTTAGCAATTGTCCTGGGTGCTGCTGCTGGTTGTTGAGTAGACCAGAAATCCTCAGAGGCGTTCATGCCCCATCCTGCTCAGCACGTAGCCGGTGGTTTTGAGCACGCCCTTGATCTAATGCGGCTTCATCCTTCCCACTGTTCGGAGGTCATCCTTGGTGTTAGGCTGCAGCTATCTTCAGCAACTCTTTTCTGTAGTCCGGTCCTGCGATGGCCACTTCCTTCCTGCCCCGCGCTCTTGCTGAGTGTTGTAGGGAATAAGGAAAAGGTGGACTGTGGACCTCTTGTATTCTTGGTGGGTCCTGAATATGCCAATTCAAAATTGAGGGGCCCCGTGACCCGTTCCCCTAGAGTTAGTCTGCCTTATGCTTTCCGATCCCTTCATTGTTGTTTAAAGCTGTGTTAGTCACGACACAGACAGCGTCTTTTTACACCCAGGTCTGAAGAGTGCTTTCAATCATAAAGCAAACAGCGGTGCGCTGGCAGCGCTCCTCCCCAGTACCACGGTGACTGGGGCTGCGCTGGCCGCTGCCGGTGAGTCATGGAGTATTTGTCATGTTAGAGCTGTGGAAATGAGCCATCAGGGTCTGATCCCTGGAGAAAGGTTCCTGCTCGCCACCTCTCTGAAGAATCTGCAGGCACGTGGGAGGGTGAGGGGGTGTTTTTTGTCTCCTTTTTGGGAAACCTTCCAAACCTTCTCAGAATTCATGAGGCCGGCAGGGTTGGAGGGAGCTACTTCACCTAACCCTTGTCCTGGGCTCACTCTCGAAGCATCTATGTGAGTGTGGCTGGCTGGTGGGAAGGGAGAAGCAGCCGAAGGCAGAGGATGTGGTTACTTTGCAAGACCCTAGTTCTGTTACAGGATCAAAAACAAAAAATTGTTGCAAAACACATTCATGTTACGATTTAACAGGTCTGTGTCCATTAAAACAGCTTGTGAACGTGTGAGTGTGTGTGTGAAGGTGTTTTCCTCAGTGTTATTCTGTGGAAGGCCTTGATCACAATACGCTTTTGTGGTCAATGACTGCTTAGTGTGATCAATATAGTTTACCAAGAAAGACAGTCATACCTCCTCGTATTAGTTTGCTAGGGCTGCCATAAGAAAGTACCATAGACTGGGTGGCTTGAGCAATGGAACTTTAGTTTGTCACAGTTCTGAAGGCTTGAAGTCCCAGATGAGGGTGTTGGCAGGGTTGGTTCCTTCTGAGGCCTCTCTCCTTGGCTTGCAGATGAACGTCTTCTCCCTGTGTTTTCACGTGCTGTTCCCTCTGTGCATGTCTGTCTGTGTCCCAGTCTCTTCTTCATATAAGGACACCAGTCACTGGATTATGGCCCCATTCGTAGCACTAACTTACTCACCTCTTTCAAAATGTTGTTCCCAAATATAGTCACATTTTGAGGTGCTTGGGATAGGATGTTAACAGATGAATTTAGGGGGGACACAGTTCAGCCCATAACACTCACCAAGAGTCATCACAACATAGAATAGGTCCTTGGAGTTTAGAAAGCAGAGGGCCTTAGCCTTGAAAAAAATCAAATGTATTAATAAGAATTTTTTTCTGAAAAGAAAAAACAACTAAAACATTTGCGTACTTTTCAGAACCAGTTAGGCCGTGTATATCCTGCAGAATAAAGACACTTAAGTGAAAAACTAAAGTATTTATGTTAGGATGGTAGAATTAGGATCATTAAATTTGTTTCTATTTCGTGAATTTTACTGTTATGTGTTATATCAACATTATCAATAATAATTATACATGTATAATGAGCGAAGAGATTGCACATATATTACCCCCAGAAACTACTTATTTCAGCCTCTTAATTTTGGAATAAGAAGCCAAAACACAGGAAGACAGAGTGAGTCGCCATGGCCACGGCCAGGCGTGACCCCCCAGGCCCCTGCCACCCCTGAATGCATGGAGGTATTTGGGTTGGTTCTTAGATTCACGGGCTGACGGAAATAGAGTGGAGTTATTAAATGAGATGATCGTCCTCTGATTCTGAGTTGGGACTTTTGCTACTTTTTCAAAGAATACTTTCTTTTGTTTGTTTTTCTGATAAATCTTGAAACCAGTGCAGACTCTTCCGCAGCCTCCACGATCCCCAGATGAGACATGCACTGTCTCATCTTCCTTCTCATCTCTGCCCACAACACCCACGCAAACAGCAGTTGAGACGGGTTGGGTGCTCGAGTCCTTCCTGATTCTTCTGAACATAGTACTTTATTCCTTTCTCTGTAAAAACAATATGAAAGCCTATGATCAGGGTCCTGCTTGTTTCAGCAGGAGGCAGGTGTGGCCTGAGCTGGTCCTTCGTGGCTTCCCCCTGCTCCACCTCAGCCCTGTGGGCCGGCAGGGGAAAGCGCTCCTCGGAGCCCCCCTGGGAAATACCTCCTGCAGTCAGCACGCATTTATCACGAGCAGCACGACACTCTCTATTTGGAATCTGATGTGAATAAACATTTTAGGTTGCAGGAATGTCTCCTGAAGGCCAGCTGGTGACTTCATAGGTCAACTGCTTCCTTACTGCAGTTACAATTAGGATGCACAGATGTTTATTTACAGGTTTGAGGAAGGATACGGTATTGTTTGATATGTGGAAGGGCTAGCGTGTGTGTTTTTAAAGTAATTCCCCAGTGTCCTGGGATAGATGGTTTGTTTCTCAATGACATGGAATCCCTCAGCCGTTCCTTGCTGTCAAGACCAAACTTGCCATCTGCTCTGAGACTCTCTGGTTCCGTGCCCGGGATTGTCTAGCAGAACTCATGTCCTGCCTTTTCTGTCTGTTCGCTCTTCCAAGAACATGCAACTCCCCCCTCCAGGCTCTCACCTCGTCCTCCAGGACATACTCCTCTCCTGGAACATGGGTCCTCACTTTACCTTATCACAGGTCTCAAAAGTTTCCCTTTTTTTGATTTGGAGTAGCACAATTAGTACCAAATCACTTTTGGGGGGCAATTTTAAAAAACTGTGGTAAAATATACATAACTAAAGGTTACCATTTTAGCCATTTTCAAGTGTACAAATCAGTGGCATTAAGTCCATTCACAATGTTGTGCAACCGTCACCACCAGCCGATCCAGACCTTCTCCCCAAACAGAAACTCTGCATCCATTACATGGGAACTCCCCGTTCTCCCCTCCCCTAGGCCCTGAGAGCCTCTATTCTACTTTCTGTATTTATGCCTTTGCCTAGTCTAGGTACCTCATATAAATGGAATTGTAAATATTTGTCCTTTAACCATGTGGCCTTCAGCAGGTCGCCCCATCTGTCTAATCCTTGTGCTCTGCCATGATGGAGGCGTCATACTAAATGTATGGGGCTGTGTTTAGAGCTTTGGAAAACATTCAAAGTCCCTGTCCCAAAGCACTTGCTGAAGGACAGTGTCTACGGCCCACCAAAACAAAGACATTGCTCCTAAAGTGGGTCAATTTAACTATTACACAAAGCTGAGGTGCTAGGGACTATAAAATGCATCACCATTTCTGAGATGTCAAAATGTGTATGTTAGAACTGATGAAATAGGGCACCTGCCTCTTGGTGAGTTCCTAAGGAAAAGTCATAAAGGGAAAAACAGAAGCTCAGACACTGCCGGACCTTGTTGGGAAAGGAACAAAGGACCTGGAGCAGTTCTGCTTGTCATGCGATTAAATGGGGACCCACAGGTGGGTCAGTTTTCTTACTTACTCATGTCCAGAGAACTCAAGGAGAAAAAACTCCTTTGGGAATGCCAGCCCACCCGGCACATCAAACAGAAGACAGGATGCTTTGTGGGGAAAAAACCCTTGTCGCTTACCTTGCAGAAAGGAAGCAGTGTCCCTAACCCAGTCATCTTGCCGGTGGCTGCTGGTCTGAGCTGACAGGAGCCTCCACAGGTTCACTAAGTCCAGCTACCCCTTCTCTTCTTATCCAGAGCATCTTACACAATCGATCCATTTTGAAGGTGCCAACTGTAGGCAAGTGACTCATTTCTGAGCCTCCGAAACAGCAACTTGTTGGGTCTTGACACAACTTTAGAGTTGACTGTAAATAATGGCCTCACCTGAGTATAGCTCCTATTCCCATAGCTGGTGGTGGCTCGGGGCGCAGTAGAATCTGGGACTTTTGAATCCCTCTCCAGTGTGCACATTGTGCCGCACAATTTTACAAACAAGATTGACTGTGTCTTGTTAGAGTTTGAAGATGATCGCTGGTGATACTCCCCAGATCACAGGCAACTGGATTAACAAAGGTTGTGTTTGCTGTGGCAGAGAGTTAACCTTTAATAGCTGTGACCTCTTAGCAGTTCTATAGTCAGTGGTCTCTACTTCAGCTATTCTCTTCACTTCTCAAACTCTTCATTTGCAGCGAGCAAACATGTCCTGAGCATGCGCTGTGTTTCAGGCACGATCCTAAGCACTTTTACATGTGGAAAGGAACATCAATATTGTCATTTCACAGGCATCGATTAAGGCTGGAGGAGCTTGTGCACTGCTGAGCAGCACATTTGAGCTCCTGCTCTGGAGAGTAACTTCTCCACCCAGGGCTTACTGCCTCCCTTGGTTGACCTGCCACTTCCTCCCCAGAACAAACAGAAGCTGTCCGATGGGAACACACTCAATTTCTCTCCATTAAACTTACAAATCCACCCCTCTCTGCACCTCATCTTCCTTGTCCTTCTTTCTCTATAGCTGCTGGCTCCAGCCACCACACTCTTTCTCCTGTATTTTCAGCCTCTCACCATCTACTGACCCCTTTCCTCAGTTTAGTATCTCCTATATTAAAAAAAGAAATGCACGCCCCCCCCCACCATTGGGCCTACCTCCCCACATGGATCTTCCACACTTAGTGAATGGGTTGTGTAAGTTCCTGCTCTTATCTCCCCACCTTGCATCACTGCCCCTCTGCAGTCCGGCTTCACTGGTTAATTTTACATGTCAACTTGACTTGACCACAGGGTGCCCCATTACACATTATTTCTGGGAGTGTCTGTGAGGGTGTTTCTGGATGAGATTAACATTTGAATCAGAAGACTAAGTAGAGCAGATGCTTTCCCCAATGTGGGTGGGCTTCACCCAATCCCCTGAGGGCCTTAACAGAATAAAAGGCAGAGTAAGGAAAACTCACTCTCTCTGCCTGTTTCAAGCCAGGACCTCAGTGTTCCTCTGCCTTCCAACTCAGACCTTGACTGGAACTTACACCATTGTCTCTCCTGGGTCTCCAGCTTGCCAACTGCAGGTCTTGGGCTTCTCAGCCTCCATAAACACACAAGCCCATTCCTTATAGTAATTCCTTCTCTCTCTCTCTCTCTCTCTCTCTCTCTCTCCCTCTCTCTTTCTCTCTCTCTATATATATTTATACCTACATCTATATCTATCCTATTGTTTCTATTTCTCTGGAGAACCCAGTCTAATGCAGATACTTACCTTCTGATTCCCCTCCTTTGGAAAACAAACCCCTCTTTTCCTTTTGGAAACTTTCCCTACCTCGGTGATGGGGCTGTCCATGGAAAGGCTGGTCTCCCTCAACTATCCACCACTTGCTCTGCACTGGCTCAAGTTCCTGGTTAGGGAGGAATGCTTGTCTCTTGCTCCTGGTTTCCTGCTCCTTGTGTCCATGTGGAGGAGTTTTACTAGATCATGGTTCCCAAAGTGTGGTCCCTGGGCCAGTGGTATCAGCATCCCTTGGAAGCATGCTAGAAATGCAGGTCATCAGGCTCCACTCCAGACTCATGGAAGCAGAACTCTGGGTGGGGCTCAGCAATCTTTTTTACCAAGGTTTCCAGGTGATTTTGATGCACGTGAAAGTTTGAGAACCACTGCACTAGCATAGCATACCTACGTGTTATTGTTTTTGTTTTGTTTTAGTTTTACTGAAGTTTAATGTATAAACAGTAATCTTTGCCTTTTTAGATATATAGTTCTATGAATTTTAACAGATATATATATATATATATATAATCATATAATCACTATCAGTAGCAAGATATTGAATACTTCTATCACCCAAAAAATTCCTCCATCCTCTTTTGTATTTAATCTCTCCTTCGACTCCCTGTTCCTGGCAACCACTGATCTGGTTTCTGTTCTCATAATTTTGCCATTTTCAGAATTTCACACAAATGGAATCTACTCAGTGCGTAGCCCTTTGAGACTGGCTTCTTTCACTTGGCACAATGCTTCTGAGATTGATCCATGTTGTTGTGTGTATCAGTAAAGTGTTTCTTTTTATTGCTGAGTAGTATTCCATTGTGTTGGGACTAGAGTTTGTTTCATTATTCACCAGCTGATGGGACATTTGGATGGTTTTCAGTTTTTGGTGACTATGAATAAAATTTCCATAAACATTCACATGTGATCATTACGTGGACATAGATTTTCATTTCTTTGGGATAAATACTTAGGAGTGGGATTGCTGGATCATATAGTAAAAGTACATTTAACTTCATAAGAAATGGTCTTCCAATGTGACTATATACTATTTTGCATTCCCATTGGCAATGGATGAGACTTCCAGTTGCTCTGTATTCTCATTAGCACTTGGTATTGAAGGTTTTTAAATTTTAGCCATTCTAATAGGAATATATCTGGGATTTTTTTTTCTTCCTCATCATTCGCCAGGGGATGGTGGAGGGGAGAGGTGAATCACCAGGTAGGTAAGTTTGGGAGGAGCCATGTGTGGTTTGGGTCCATCCTCCCATCTTCTACCTGCAGAGAAGGAATGTTAGGCTCAGAAGGAGCATTATGATGCCACGTGGCAAGCTTAGCTGGGCAGACCGTGTTCCCAGGCTGTGCCCTTGCTGGGGCAGCTGCCAGTTGTTCAGTGTTGCCTATGGCTCAGGTAACTTTTATTCCTAGATGCAATATTAGAAACCCAATTTTTGCCAAACACGTTAAGTCATGTCTCCACTATAGCTTTCCCCCCTTTAAGTCTGACATGTGGACTCTGTCTGGCTCTTGCACTCATCTCTCAATTGATTCTAAATTTGGCATGGGAAAGAGTTGTCTTATTCTGTTCAGGCTGCTGTAACAGAATACTATAGATTGGGTGGCTTATAAATAACAGAAATTTGTTTCTCACATTTCTGGAGGCAGGAAATCCAAGATCAATCTGCTGGCAGCTCTGGCGTCTGGCAAGGGCTCACTTCCTGGTTCTTAGACAGCCATCTCCTCGCTGTGTCCTCACAGGGCAGAAGGAGCAAGAGAGCTCTCTGGGGTCTCTTATGTAAGGGCACTAATCCCATCCGTGAATGATCCACCCTCATGACCTAATCGCCATCCAAAAGTCTCACTTCTTAATACTATCACATTGGAGATTAGACTTCAATTTTTAATTTATTCATTTTGGGGGGGACACAACTAAGGGGAACTCACCTTGCTGGCCCCTGTGATTGGTTTAGGGTGGGTAAGGCTGGACCTGCCGGGAGCTCTCTTTGCCATGCTGTCCATAGGGCTTGTCTGAGAATAAAGGCAACACTAGGGAGGCTGAGCTGAGACACGAGAGAAAGGAAGGGGAAAAGCTGGGGTGGAGTGACAACATTGCTCCAACCCCCCAGGTGTGCCTGAAATACACTGTATATTCCCCCTCTCATCTTTTTAGTTATGGTGAACTAGTAAACCCCTCTTACAGTTGAGCCAATTTGCATTGGTCTTCTGCTCTCATAACAGAAAGAGTCAGTTGAACATAAATGGGTAAGAATGTGGGCTCTGGAGACAGCCAGCCACCTGAGTTGCTCTGCCATTTGCTAGCTGCGTGACCTCGGGCAAGTTACTTATTCTCTCTGTGCCTCAGTTGCCTCATCTGCAGTATACAGATACTAACATGATAGTGCAACGTGGGGGGTTGGAAGGATTACATGTGTTAACACCTGTCATCCACTTAGAACAGTACCTGGCACATGGAATGTTCTTAATAGATGTTGGCTATGATTAATACAACCATATTTCTAGTTTCCTCTTGCCTCTCTGTACATTCTTTCCCAGAATCTTTTGAGACTCTTCCATATCTACTTATTAACCAAATGTTGGTGGATCCGCTGGTCCCTTTCCTAGACCTTCTGCTTGTTACTGGCATAGCTTCCCATGGCTTTGGCTACTATTAATATCTATATGCTAATAATTGCCAAATGTATTATCTCCAGGCTTAACCTCTGTCTTGAGATCCAGACTCAAATATCCAATTGCTTGTTTTCTGTTTCCAATTAGATGCTGCATTATTTTTCTATTGCTGCATAATAAGTTACCACACACTTAGTGCCTTTAACCAACACGTATTTATTATCTCACGGTTTCCATGGGCCAGGAGTCTGGACACAGCTAAACTAGGTCCTCTGTCTCTGCTTACAAGGCTGCAGTCACGGCGTCAATCGGGCTGTGCTCTCACCTGGAGGCTCGACTGGGGAACAGTCTACTTCCAAGCTCACTCAGGTTGTTGGAGCACTAATTTCCTTGCAGTGGTATGATGGGGATCCTGATGTTTTGCTGGCTGTTGGCTGGGGACTGTCCTCGGGTTTTAGAGGCTGCTCATAGTCCCTTGTCACGAGGGCTTTCCCAGCATGGCTGTCCCCTTCATTAAGCCCTCGGGAGAGCCTCCAGTTCCAGCTGGCTAAGAGAGAGTCTTATGTAGCATTGTGTGATTGTAGGAGTGACATTCTACTGGTTAGAAGGGAATCACAGGTCCTGCCCAGACTCAAAGGGAAGGGACTACTCAGGGGTATGAACACCAGGAAGCTGGACCAGAGGGCCATCCCAGGGTCTGAGTGCCACAGATGTCATGCGCACTGTCAGCAAGCCCCAGGTGAGGCTCCTTTCCTTCTGACCATTCCACTTTTCTAACGCGAATGGCATCACTATTCAAACCAAAGGCCAAGAGGGCATCCTGATTGCTTCTCCTAACCAGCTCCTCATAAATCGACCCTCAAACCCTATTGATTTGCCTCCTAAATGCTTCCTGATTCCTTCATTCTCTCGTCTGTGGTTATAATAGCTGCCTGCTTGCCTTCATTTTTTTCTTTTTATGGCAGCCAGAGACGCATTGCCCAGGTGCAGTTCTGATTGCATTGTACTCTTGCAGTGTACTTCAAACTCTGTGATAACTTGTCATTGACCTTAGGATGTGGCCCACATTCCTTAATGGGGCCCATCAGATCCTTTGTCATCTGACTTTGTTCCCCTTCCAACCTTACCTGCTTCTGCCCTTTGTGCTTTCTATCCTTTTTGCCTGGAACACTCTCCTTCCCTTGGTCCCTCTCCTGTGTCAGGCCTTGGCTTCCATGAGCTTCCTTGGGGAGGCCCTTCCTGCCTACTTGCCTGCAGTGGCACCCCCGCTCGGCGCTCAGTCTCTGGACTTCCATGTTCCAGATACTTGTTGTTCCTGTTCACTTGTCCTTATTCTCCTCTAAACTGTAAGCTCTGTGAGGCTGGGGGGACGTCCCCTGGGCTGGCCCCAGCTTTCAGCACTGTAAACCTGCAAAGCTGTCAAGTGAAGAAAATGACAGATGAAACCTTGGATCTCAGCCTACTCTTAAAAATATTCCCAGCCTTCCCTTGCAGCAGCACCCAGTGCTCACTCTTGATGGGCTCTGTTCCAGTTGGCAGACCTGTTTTAAATCAAAAGTAATATATTAATAGAAGCACCTTTGTTTCGGGTAATATTTCTTTCCTATTCTGGCCAGTCAGCCTCAAGACACTTCCTTGCTACTGACATATTCCAATAATATCAGCACCAGGACATCACCTATTTCCTCCTTACGCGGTGTTTGTCTTTTCGCTTCGTAACTGGAATTTTGTAAAAATAGATGACCAACTGCAGTACCTATATTAATAGTTCTACAAACTCACTGGGAACAGTCCTCTTTGTCCACCCCATGGAGGGGCCCGCAGCTGCTCCCCGGACATTCTGAGAAATGCTCTCATCCACTGAGAACAGAAGAAGCATTTGTTTCCTGAGCCCACTTTGGAGGGACAGCTGAGGCTCGGCCCCATCCAGCCAGGTTGGCCTGTCCCTGGGCCTGTCCCTGGGCATCAGGGTCTAGTTTCACACAACACACAGTTGATCTTCATTGACAGGTGTGAAGTTTGACCCATCTCAGTTCTGACCCATCTCAGTCCACTTCTGCCTTGGAGGAGTGAGGCAGACTCACTTGGGAGCCCAATTAGCATGTCATGGTGGGGTGTGTGTGTGTGTGTGCGTCTGTGTGTGTGTGTGTGAGAGAGAGAGAGAGAGAGAGAGAGAGAGAGAGAGAGAGAGAGAGAGAGAAGAGAGAGAGAAGAAAGAGAGAGGGAGAGAAAAAACTCAGATGCAGAAAGAGAGATGAAGAGAAAGAAAGAGACTCAGTGAGAAAGGGAGAAGTAGAGAAACAGAAGGAAACAGAAGCAGAGAGCTGGCAGCAGATAAGTAGACAGATAAGAGGGCCTGGGAGCTGGTGCAGATGGGCACCCTCAGTGGCCTTTTAGTTGGGTTAAGTGCACACAAATGGAAAGCAGGATAGTGTAGAATGTCAGTCCCATCTGGAGGACCATGTGTGGATCAGGACAAAGTGAGCATCTATGTGGTCATTAGTATATTCCTAATGGGTGAGGAGTGGATTCTGGGAGGGAGTTGGGCTGGGGTAGGATGAGACTGGGAAACCTGTGTGTCCATGGCAGGAAGCATCATCCCTGACTCTAGTCAGCTCTCCCGCATGCGTGCAAGGCTGGGTAGATGGTAGAGTGACCCCCCAAGTCATGAAACTGGGGCTAAGATGGCCTTGGATGTGAGCGCCAGTTCTGCATGGAGTGAAATCATTCTCTGGAATGTTTAGGGGGGTTGCTAGCATACAGAGAGCCTGCATGCCCAAGCAAAACCCAAGGAAAAATTTTTTTGGACTGTCCCTTGGCTTCAGAACCCCACATGGGGCAAGGTGCCAGGTGTGCATAAAGCACGTGGCACTCCTTACACTCTTCATATATTAGCTCATTTAGTCCTTCAACACTGTTATGTGGTGGATACTGTTATTGCCCCCATCATCCCAATGAAGTTATGAGGTACAGAGAAATTAACCAGCTTGCACAATGCTACCCCATGGTACGTGGTAGAGCTGGACTTTGAAGCCGGAATCCGGTTCCAGAATCGGTGCTCTTTGCTGTGCTATCCTACCAACTGAGAGTCAGCTCTCAAACTAAATTCATTTGTTTGTTCAGGGCTCTTTCGAGAGAGGACAGAAGAGGCTGCAAAGTATAGTGCAAAGAACTGACTTCCTCCCTTGGCGCTGCCATTTCTAGCACTGAGATTTTGAGACGTACTCCGCAAGCTTCAGCTTGGGACAACGACTAGGTGCATGGACGCTGGAGCCAGACCTGGCTGGCTCACTAATGCAACTGCCCTGCTTCTTACCACCTTGGTCCTGTCCTTAGTCCATCTAGGCCACAGATTCTTCCTCTATGAAATGAGGACAAATACAGGGCTGTCCTCATGGGGTCGCGAGGGCTAAACAAGGTTGTATATTTAATGCGCCTGGCATGAAGTAAGCCCTCCACAAATGTTACCTATTGTTATCTGTTGAATGGTGGCCCTTCCTATTTTATATACTTATTGTTGGAATGACATAAGATGGTGAATGTGAAGTGCTCTGTAAACTTTTCCGCAGTATTCTAATGTTAGATCGTGTTATTGTTGCTGTGAAACACTGGCTGAGTGTAAGGCACATCTTGAGGTGTGCGAATTAATAGCTTTGTCAGAGAGTCAAGGAGGCCAGGATGGGCAGGATGTGGGCAGGGCCAGGAGGAGGAGTAGACAGGGACTGTCATACCAGATAGAATATGAAAGTCCCACAAAAGAATTTTAGCACCATCCTCTGGGGTCCGGCATGGGAAGGGATCGGAAAAGGTTTAATTAAAAAATTAATTTTTGGAAAGGACATGAGCATGTTTCAATGCATGCTGAGTGTCTGCCCCGTGCCAGGCATTGTGCTGGGTGCTGGGAGTGCAGCCATGAGTAAGACATGGTCATGGGGCTCAGGAAATGGTCTTTGGGCTGAGACTTCTACTGGGATGGGGGGAGTTTGGAAGGTCATTTCAAGAGGAGAAGAGAGGGTGAGCAGAGACACAAAGATGAAAAAAGGCAAGCTTTGCAAAGCATCCGGGAGGCCACTATGGCTGGCAGGGATTTTGAAGAGTAATGGAAAATGGATCCAGGAAAGGTGTTTGAGGCCCTGTCTGGGCAGTCCTGAATGATATTCTGCAATTCACTTGAAAGGTGGGGAGAGCCACCGAAGGGCAGTAATCTACTTGCAGCGACATAAAAGTCCACTCTCAACAGTAAATTCACTTATTTTAGCTCGTACAGAGATCATGTCTTAAATATAGATGATAGTCTATCCCAGAAAAGATCTACTGAAAACTTTTTCAGGGCATGAAAATGTACATTCTGTCTTTGAGAGTGCTATGAAGTCAATTGCAATAAACCAGCAATTTGCACTTTTCACAGATTTAGTACATACACATGCACACACAGTCACACATACTGGTGGATTAAATTTTAAAGTCAGTTCTACATTTGGAGGTATTTACATGTGTCATTTTCTCTTTCGGTTTCAAAATTTAATGTGTCAATATATAAAATTTAAGAATAAATGTATATGGCAGGGTAATTGTTGAAGAATTAAACTATATGCCAACAGAACATTGGCAGGCTTTAATTCTTGACATTTGGGGCTCTTGTCTTTGCAGTGTTTCCTTGCAGTAAAAGAGGTAGATTAAAAATCATTGCAAATCAAAGTGATGCTTTCAACCTCTGAAACAATGCAGCTTGTCTTTTTCCACTTTTCATATATTTGCATAGATCTGTCAACCGAATTCTGAATTCTTTTAAGAGTGATGTTGAGTACAAAGTTATGAACACCCGCGTGCCACAAAATTGTTGTGCCCTCTCTCCTTCAGTTCACGGCCCCATGCCCTCTGCCGCCCCCTCGCAAGAGCACGGTTCTCTCTGAAGATCTGGGAGCTTGAACAGGTGGAATCAGAGCCTTAAAAACAAACTAACTGCTGCTAAACAGAACTTCCAGGTAGAGACTGACCTCTTCCCGCCACTGCCCCTTTCTCATGAGTCTCTGTGTTGAATTGCGATTCTGCTGACAGTTGGAAAATGTGTTTTCAGGTGTTTCTCCGTGGAGCGCCCAAAGTATCTCCTGGCCAGATCCGCACCCAGCTGTGAGTTCCCCTGGGGTTGAGGATCTGCTTTTGGCTTCAGCAGGGCCCAGTGGCCTCAGGTGGAGTCAGCCCTAGCTGGGAGGGTGGAAACCTGACTGGCCATGCTGCTAGCCCATGTCTCTCACCTGTCACTTATGGATACTCGCAGTGAGCCACTGGTGCGTTTGATTCTGATTGGCTGCCAGCTCTGCTCTAACGTGTTATCAGACACCCCTTATAGGTTTGCAAGCCATGTGGGCTCTGCTTGCCGTAGGGTTACTAACCACGACGACTGTCAAGGACTTGAAAAGAAACAAAAACCCTGAGCAGGCAGGGTCTTGGTTTGGAATATGTTTTGTTGTCTGTTTTTATTCCAAATTAATAGCACAGATCAAGCCCACAGTTACATACCACATCTGCCTGGGGTTTGGGTAGCAATTCACAATATGTTTTTATTCATTATTGCTTTAATTATGGCTCAGGATTGTTTTGAATCACTCCCAAGTAACAGGTGGTTTTCTGACCATGATAAATGCTAAATGCTGCTGAGGATGAGGTAGTTAGGCATTGTTTCCTAGCTGTGGTTACACCTAAGCCCCTGGCAGCTCCTGAATTAGGAGTCTGCAACGGATTGGAATTCCTGGGGGACTTCACTTAACCCTTAGTTCTCCCAAACCTGTTTTCAATGCACTGTGGGTGGGGGGGGGCTCCCCGTTATACCCAGCTGTGCGGCAGATGTACTTTTTGTATCCTGGGAGGTAGCAGGAGGGTTCAGAGTAGGTCAAAAAGTTAATATGTCAATGTTCTGAAGGGTGATGGGAATAGAAACTTGGTAATATTAAAGATGATTTGAATTTAGATTTTTTTTTAAGAATAAAAGCATTCTTTTTTATATCTGCAATAGATGATAACAATTAAATAAGTCACACATGAATCATCAAAATTAGAGCGAGGGCAAAGACCTATTAGATCATCTAGCCAATTCCCTGGCGAATACAGAATTATTCCCCACAGTGTTTTCAGGAGTGCTTTGTACAGTTTATTTTGAAAGACTTGAGCAACTGGGGCCTTCAATTATTTCCTTAGGGAGACACTTTCCCTTATAAAAGGCCACAGTGTTTTCCTCCTTACCCTGATATACAAGCTAAAACATAATGTCTGTATGGTACATGCAAAATCATTTGCACAATGAGACTGATGGGAAGTAGAAATTATACCTGCAGGTCTCCCAGAAAACAGTGTGCACGCACTTGCTATTCTTCCCTGCGCTCTCATTTCTGTTTTTTACACTTGAATTTGCATACTCGTTGTTGGTGGTGGTGGTACTGAACTACCCTTTAGAAGCCTCCCTATTTCTAATATCACTCTTACAAGCTGGTCAGGGTAACATTGCACCTCTTAATTTGAAATTGGGGGAAAAGATGTTTTTGAATAAATTCTGTTCGGCTGTCCATGTTGTCAGGGTAAAGAATACTCAGTCATCCAGGAAATAGCAACTGCTTAGAATTCCTGTCTCTTTGAAACAGACTGGCATTGTCTTTCCCGGGTTGTTTGTATTGGACAGGCTACTGATTGTGTGCACACATGACCGGGGGCTCCAGGACAGACACTCGGCCTTCAGATTCTCAGTAATCTTGGCCTCCGAGCTGCAGGGCCAGCACCAGCGGGGGTGGCACACACAAGGCTTCCTGTGGAGTCGCTTGTATCAGAGTCCCCTTGCAGGGCATATTTCAGTTCTAAAAGGTCAGATTTTAGAGAGTTACAGACATTGAAAGGGACAAATTGCATACGTTTCCAGAACTCAAGAATGCTGTGATCGGAGCGGCTTCTCCTGCCCCATTCCCTTCAGCCTGCATTAGAGCCCAATCAGTGTGCCAGGAAATGAGCTTGGACATGGGGAACAAAGAATCAAGCCTCCTGCCTTGGAGGGCCTGGGGAAAGGGTGAGGCAGGCAGGCGTGGAAGTAATTTTGCTCCACTGGAGTAAGGGCTATGGCGTAGGGGAGCAGGGGCAGCCACGTGGCGCAGGGGAGTGGCACCCAAGCAAGCCCGTGCTGGAAGCTTCCCAGGGAAGCTGAACTTAAAGACAGGTGCCAGGAAAAGGGGGGGAAGTACAAACAAGATAAAGATTAACAGCGGCAAGGCAGAGAGGCGTGGGAAGCAGTTGAGGTGGGGTGGGGAGGGGTGGAGGTGTCGCACCTGGGAAGTTTCCTGCGGTGCCAACTTCAGCAGTCTGTGGAATGGGCCTTGCTGTCCTCATTGTGCAGGTGGGACATGGCTCAGAGAAGTGAGGTGCCTTCTCCAAGGTCACGCAGCCCAGTGGCAGAGCTAGGATTTAAACCAGGTCTGTCTTAACCCACTGACGGTGCTGTCTCAGGAGAGAAAGGCATGCTGGCACTAATTCAGGGCAGGTGTGTTTGTGGCCTCCTGAAGGGAGCAGGTGGCCACAGGAGCTACAGAGCCCTGGGAGCTCTCAAAGTGACCAGAACCTTCTGTTATCCACCTTGTATGGGGCAGAGTCAGGGACCTCTGTGCCTCAGTTCCTGCAGAGTTTATCAGCTCTTAAAATTACTCAGAATGACTCATGCTGTGGCAAAACCAAGTGTCTGTCTGCAGACTGACCACCCTGACCAGGGCTGAGTCAGCTGGGCTAGTGGAGCCACACTGAGCCTGTGGCCATGGTCAAGGCAAGTGTGGAACTTTGTGGTCACAGCCTTCCAACAGGCATGTGAAATATCGGGGAACTAAGGGAATGGCATTGGGGGAAGGGGCGAGAAAGACAAAGGAGCAACAGAAGCAGAAGGCGCATGTATCAAATGTGGGGGTTGGTGGCCCTTGTTGCCCTGTGGGTGCTAGTTCCATTGGAATGATGGGCCTGACTTTTTCCCCCGCCTTACTCATCCCTTACTCTGTTATTTCTGCCACAACTACTCAACTCTGTGGTTATTATGCAGAAGCAGCCTAGACTATATGTAAATGAATGAGCATGGCTGTGTCCCAATACAATGCTATGGTACTGTTTTGGTCCTTTCCAGCCGTATAACAAAATACGATCCACTGGGTGACTTATAAGCAACAGAAATTTATTGCTCACAGTTCTGGAGGCTGGGAAGTCCAAGATCAAGGTGCTGGCAGATTCAGTGTCTGGCCCGAGCTGCTTTCTGGTTCACAGATGGTCGTGTTCTTCTCGCTGTGTCCTCACATGGTGGAAGGGGCGAGGCAGTACTCCGGCGCCTCTTTTATAAGGGCACTGATCCCATTCACAAGGGCTCTGCCCTCAGAGTATAATTACCTCCCAAAGGCTCCACCTCCTAATACCACCAGCACATTAGTGATTAGGTTTTCAACATTTTGGGGTGGGGGACGTACACAAGCATGCTGACCATAGCAAGTACTGAAATTTGAATTCCATATAATTTTCACTTACCACAAAATATTCTTCTTCTGATTTTTTTTCAATCATTAAAAAAATATAAAAACCAATCTTAGTTCACAGCTATACAAAAACAAGTTGTGGGCTGGGTTGGGCCACAGGCTGTAGTTTGCTAACCCTATTTTGGCAATAGTCAGGTTGCCTCTAGTTAGAAAACTTAGATCATTGATCTGATGCATTATGTGTTTCTTTTATAATGTCATTATTAGGAACAAACTCATTTCCAAGTTTGTTGGGCATGTTCACTTTGCTCCCCCTCTTTTCCATGCCCCCTTCCTGCCATGTAATGGCCATATCTGCCTTGTAGGCCCCATCTATCTTATGTGTGAAGGTTAAATGACATAACATGGGAAAAGAGTGGGGCCCAGTACCTGATCATATGATCATTTCCTTTTCCCCGAAGGTTGTGCTTGGAATCTGCCATCAACAATGCTGAGGCCTGCCCTCGGTGGAAATGGGGGTGCTGCTTAACTTTTCTTCTGAGACACAGTCTAACCATAATCCACCCTGGTGAGTAACCAGGTTGCTCTGTAATCCAACCTGGTAAGTAATTCCTTTTGCTTATGATGAGTGGTATGGAGAAAAAAATATGAAAGGGGTCTATAGAAATAATACTAGTAGCTCCCACCAGAAAACCCTTAGGCTATGCCCACTAGAGCTAGGTGACACATCTGGAGAATGTCCACTCCTCACCCAATACCCCATATATAGCACCGGTTAACCCTCTTCTTGCTGTGCGTATGTGTTGAGCATTTATCTAGCTCTTAATCCCATCTCAAAAAATAGATTCGGCTCTACTACATATTTAAGAGAAATGTATATCTTACTGAGGATATTGTGGGAAATCAAGAAGAAGAATCCACAATGCATTCCACTCTTCAAAAACACAGTAAGACACTCTTTATACACCTCTTTTGACTTCCATTAAGTGTTTCTCTTTTGCCAGCTCTCCTGTCTCCCTCTCTTCTCTTATCTCAAAATTCTCTCTATTTTCTGAGCAATTCAGCTCAGCATTTCTTATTCTATCAGAGCATTCTGCTAGGATAATACTTCTTCTTATGCATGTTCATCCTTTAGATGTTCCTTTTATAAGGGTCTGTGAGTGGCAAACTGTCTTAGTTATTGTTTTGCCAAAATGTCTTCATTTCACTATCATTCTTGAAAGATAATATTTTTGAGGACACAATTCTGGATTGACAGTTACTTTCTTTCAGTCTTTTATGGCATGATTCCACTGTCCTTTGGCTTTATTATTCTCAATGGAAGTCTGCTGTCAAGACTAGTCATTTTGTGTAGATGATCTGTCTTTTCTTTCTTGGTGCTTTAAAAATTTTCTCTTTGGCTTTGGTGTTTTATGCTTTCACACAATGTGCCTAATGTGTGTGCTTATTTTTAAAAAATTTACTCTGCCTAGGATGCATTATACTTCCTGTATCTGAGGGATCGTGTCTTTCATTAGTTCTAGAATTTTCTTAGCTAGTATCTCTTCAAACAGTCTCCTATTTTTTCTATTCTTTTTTGTGGAATTCTCTTTTGATGTGTGTTAAAACTTCTCATTCTTTCCTCCCTTTCTCTTACTGTTTTCTATTTTTTCATCTTTTTGTGCTGCATTCTGAGTGTTTTCCTAAGATTTATCTTCATTTCACTAATCCTTTCTTTGTTCATGTTTATTTTGCTGTTTCACCTATCCATTAGTTTGTCTATCTACCTACTCATCTATGTATCTTTCTATCTCCACATGTACACACATATATGTGTATGTATGTAGTTTAACATATATCATTTTAATTAGATATAGCTTAATTTTTGTAAGTTCTATTTGGTTCTTTGTTAAATCTGTTCGGTCATTTTTGATAGTCCCCTTTTCCTTGTTCATTTTTTCCTATCTTTTTTATTTCTTTCAATATTTCATATATATATATATTTATTTTTGTGTGTGTGTTTTTATTATGGTAAAATATACATGCTATGATTTGAATGTCCCCACCAAAACTTACATTGAAATTTAATTGCCATTGTAACAGCATTAAGGAGTGGGGCCTTTACAAGGTGATTAGGTTCTGAGGGCTCCATGCTTACAAATGGGATTAAGGCAATTATTGTGGGACTGGATTAGTTATCAAAGGAGTGGGTTCCTGTTACTAAGAATGGGTTTCGCTGAGTTTGTCTCTTTGTCTCTTGAGCTTACTTCCACCTTCCTCATGGGATGACCCTCACCCGATGCTGTTGCCATGCTCTTAGACTTCCCAATCTCTAGAACCATAAGCCAAATACATTTTTTAGAAAAATACATTACCTAGTCTATGGTATTCCATCATAGCAGCAGAAAATGGGTAAAGACAATACATGACATAAAATGACCATTTTAGTCATTTTCAGTGTATAGTTCAGTGGCATTAAGTACATTTACATCATATGTTGTTATATTCTATATCTGACAATATTTGAATATTTGAAGTCCTTGGGAGTTTAAATCTTGCCTACTGTTTCTGTTGACTCTCGTTTGTGGTTGTTGGCTATCTTGAGGTTTGGTAAAGTTGTTCTCTTTTAAAAAACTTATATTTAATTGAACTTAAACTGTGGAAATTCTCACGTAACTGCATAATGAATGCTTTGCTTTGGAGAAGATTTGCATTTCCTTTTGCCAGACATTTATTTTCTCTGATTGGGGTTTTCAAGATTAGCTGGGTAATAAAAATTTGAACCTGAGACCCATGTGAAAGTTGTAACTAACAGTTTCATAGTTATAACTTGTCAGGGGAGACCATCATTATTATTTATTATTATTATTACTATTATTAACATTTTCTACCTGGAGCTGTGATAGAGACATATTTCCCTCTGGCTTGTTTTGCCAGGAGGTATTTTTTTTTTCTAGCCAACCCTTTCCCTAGAGAGTGAGCCTCTTTGAAGGTTCAAGCTTTATGTGAGTCTCAGGTTCATCCCTTCTCTTTGTACAAGCCCTGTTTCCCGGAACAGCCATTCAAAGTTTTCTGAAAGGGTCAGATAGTAAATATTTTAGGCCTGTGGGCCATATGGTCTCTGTTGCAACTATTTAACTCTGCTGTTGTAGCACAAAAGCAGCCACCACAGACTATACATAAATGAATGGGCATGGCCATGTGCCAATAAAACTTTATTTACAAAAACAGGTGGTTGGCCTGCACATTGCGATTTGCCAACCTTGCTCTAGAATCTTGGTGTTGGCATTTGTCTCCTAAGCAACCTCGACTCTTGATTTTCTTACCTTTTTGTTCATGGCTTATTTTGTTTTACTTTATTTACTATATTTCTGGGAATTTCTCTTATTATTCTGAGAGTTAATCAATTCATTTAATATTGCAATTTATCCAGCATCTTAGTGTTTTGCAATGGAGGGATTTTCAAAATATCTAGTCTTCTATCTTTCTGTAGCAAAACCCAACAACTTCTCTCTCTCCTTCAGCTTACGTGCCCTCTTAGCTAAACAAAACTTGGTAAGTTAGCTAAATGACCACCATCTATTTTTCCTTAAGCGTCTCCCCTAGTCCTTTAGCATCTTGTCACACCAATTTATAGCTCCTCTTCCTCCGAGAGCTATGGTCTCAGGGTAGCAAGACGTCAGAAGAGAATGCTAAGATTCTGACCTCTCTTCTGTCACGTCAGAGGATGGAGTGGAAGAGACTTGGGTGTTGTGTGTGAATGTGGCCCTCTGAGAGCTCTTCCAGCTGTGCTCATTGAACCTCTTCTATGTGCCTCTCCCTGCTCTGGGGATTCACAGGTAGAAAAGACAAAAACAATGCTACTCTCGGACCTGGCATTTTGATAAGAGGGACAGAATATAAATAAGTGAATAAAATCAGAAAAATATCAGCAAATGAAAGTATGGATGTTGAAAATTAAAGAATTTGTTTTAATAGAGAAGGGAAGGTTGTTATTTTTTTAGATTTGATGAGGTGGTGGGACGCTCACTGTTGAAGCCACATTTAAACCTGACTTGAACAACATCAGGAAGCTGTGTAAAGATCGAGGCCGGGGCTGGGGGGAGCAGTTTCGGTACTTTCTGGGGTCAGAGAGAATGCTAGCGGGGCTGAGATATGGCATAGCGAAACTGAAAGAAAAAGGACTCAAAGGAAAAGGAGAATGGGAATCTGAGAAACAGTGGGACTAGCCCAGGAGGACAATGAGAAGGAGCCCTGGGATGACAGCTGTGCAGCAGTCTTAGGGAACAATTGGTCCAAATGAGAGCAGGAAAGCTGAGGGCCCAGTAAAGAGTGGCTTGAAAGAGAGAGGGGGTTATATGACACACATTATGTGATGAAGAACCTGGGAGACTGTCATGATAAGACGGGTGCATATGTCTTCTGTTAATCAGAAAATAGAAAGGCAATAACAATTGTGGGAAAAATAAAAATTTTATAAGAAATTTATGGTTTAAGTGTGAAGCAAGCTGAACTGTGGCATGGTTTAGAGCAGCTGATGTAATTTAAGAGAAGAGAATGCATTTGATCTCAATGTGTACTGCATCCTTCTTTGGGTGGTACAGGTGATACGCAGTGTGTTTTTTAGAAAAACAGCATTCCTGAGATTCACTGACACATAAAACGGTATCTATTTAAGATGTACAACTTGATGTTTCAATATACGCATACATTGTGAAATCATCACCACATTGAAGCCAATGAACATATCTATTATCTCTAACTGTGACCATTTGTGTGTGTGTGTGTGTGTGTGTGTGTGTGTGTGTTACATACTGACTTTTCTATGAGAACAATCGCACTCCTCAGGGCTGCCGTGGATAGTGTTTATGCAGTCACAGTAGCATCGTAGATGTGGTTTCCGAGTGTCAAGTTTTAGATTCAACCTATGTTTAGCAAAGCAGGAAAGACCCGAATGCAATTAAGGACAGAAGGTACATGTTCTAAGCCTTCATGCTGTGGAAGCGCGCGCAGCAGAGTGATGCTGGGGGGACCACGCGCTCTGGGCGCGATCATTTCCTTGTCTAATGTAGTTGGTCTGAGGGGTGAGGGTTTGAGGGAGAATTTAAATTTTACAATTTCTGGTATGCTTTATAATTTTTAAAACCCTCTGCCTGTATCATTGTATTATTTATTTATTCATTCACGGGTGGGGTCTCACTCTATCACGCAGGCTGGCGTGCAGTGGCACAATCATAGCCCACCGCAGCCTGCATCGCCTGGGCTCGAGTGATCCTTCCACCCTGGCCTCTCAACGTGCTGGGATTGCAGGCGTGAACCACTGTGCCCAGCCCATTTTTATAACCTTATTTTAGAAAGAATTATCCTTTAGTTCTTTTATTCCACAATATTTATGGGACATTTCCTACATTCCATATGCCATGTACTAGGGAGTACGTAGAGAACGAGAGAAGAAATGTCCTTGTCCTCATGTAGCTTGCATCCCAGTGGGGAAGTTGTGCCTTTCTACAAACATCAAGAGGACATACATTAAAGGAATGGGTGTCAGTGACATCTCAGGCATGCTCAGCAACCATGAGGTTCTATTGCCCAGTGCATATTGGTGGCTCCTCAATCTCTGTGCTCAGGCCAGATCTTGTTCTTGAGTTTCAGATCTGCATGTCTAAATGCCTACTGGGCACACTCAAACCTGATCTTCCTCCAGCATCCTGCAGCACCATCAAAAACATCCCCCTCTGTCTTCCACCTTCTTCCTCTCCTCTTACCCTCACACCACCCCATGTCCAGTCCATGATCGGGGTCTGCTGATTCTGCCTCCTGTGTAGAGCTCGATTCCTCACACGGGTTCTGCAGCTGTCGCTTCTCAGTCCTGCTTCTCCCAGCTGGGTGTTGCGACATGCCCGTCACTGCTCACCAGGCCTTTTTCTGCACGGCGGCCAGAGCCCTGTTTCAAACAGACAAATCTGATCATCTCCCAATGACCTTCAACGATGTCTTCATCTGTTTTGTACTAATATAACAGAATACCTGACACTGGGTAATTTATAGTGAACAGAAATTCATTGGCTCACAGTTCCGGAGGCTGTAAAGTCTAAGTGCTGGCGTCTGGTGAGGGCCTTCTTGTTATGTCATCCTCTGGTGGAAGGTGGAAGGGCAAGAGCCCAAGAGAGTGAACCCACTCCCACAAGCCCTTTTTACAGTGGCATTAATCTATTCATGACCCAAACACCTCCCATTAAGCTCTGCCACTCAACATTGTCACATTGGGGACTAAGTTTCCAACACAGGAATTTTGGGGGACACATTCAAACCATAGCAAAGACTGCCCATGGTCCCTAGGAGAAACTTCACAATCTTTGGTATGGCTTGCAAAGTCGCCCTCTCTCTCTCTGTCTTGTATGCACGCATGCGTGTACACACACGCAGGCCTATACAGATGCTATTCTTCTCCTCCCAGAATACTCTCCCATCATCAGCTATCTTTTGCCAGGGTTTCCCCACCCTGTGTCCCTGCACAGCTGTCTGTGTTGCTGACAGGGCACAAGCCCCAGGCTTGCTATGAGTGTCTGCTTGTTCTGGTGTCCTTTGACTGTGTTTCGGGGAGGGTAATTACAGAGTGCAGGCTGTGGCATCCCACCCCCCCTGGTTTGAATTCTGATTCTACCTCTTCCTTGGGCAAGTTACTTAACTTCTCGTAAGCTCTGTGAGTGTCTCTAAAGTGGGGGTCACGGTGAACTTGCCTCCCAGAGGGGTTGGGAGTCATGCGACGTGCCCCGTAGCACCCAGCACTGAGCACCTCGTGCCACCGTGACTGCCAGCTAGCCTCCTCACTACTGCTGTGACTCTTATTGTGACTTTCATTGTCTGGCCCAGCCTAATGAGGTTCTCAGGGTGGCCTTCCCAGGCCCTCTGCTGTGTAGCTTCCACACTGTCCCTCCATGACTGTGCCCCCTTTGTAGTAAGCATTCCTAGATTGTCCCCTAGCGTGTGACCTCCTGTTTCCCACAGCACCCGCAGTGTTTCATACAGTGCTCAGTACCTGGGAGGGCCCAGTAGAAAAGAAATAAATGAGGGATGCATGAGGTAGATGATGCGGAATTTAGTTAATTGGATTTGACCCTGGAAAGAACATTCTGACCTTGAGAAGTACAGGACGGTGGAACCACTGAGCAGGATAGCTCTGCCTCTGGAACTGCGTCTGTCGTTCTATAGTTTAGAAGACCCTTAACAAGTATATTTCTTTATTGTTTCTGTAGAATGCTGGTTTCCCAGCCATGTTTCTAACTTAGAGAGTATTAGATGTGTTTACATGTCCGAATGGTGGACCCACTTCCACCAGGCGAGTGCGGAGAGGTTGGGAGCTGCACTTGCAGAGCACCATGCAGGCCTCGGGGCACCGTGCCTCTGCCTTGGAAAGGTCCTCTTTAAAGGGGCTGTGTTATTTATTCATCCGTGCCCCCACGCGAACCTTCCATAAGGCCAGCTAGCCCTCCTCCTGCGGGGATGTTGCTCTCAGCTGAGGCTGGTGGACAGGTGTCAGGGTGGGTGTGACATGAGCCCAGGCATCGATCTGGCTCCTTTAAGAGTGCGGACGGCTCCCAGAGTCCTGCGGCTCCCACTGCTCTGCAGCCAGCAGCAGAGCCCAGCTGTCTGTGAGCCCCATGGGGACCTCACTGTGTTTACACCACTGGTCATATGGTAACCTCCTCCAGCTCCTGGGCAGCCTGCACCGTTACCTCATCTGCAGCCCAATGACCTCATCCGCGTAGAATGTAGCAAGTACGCACTGGGAGCAGAGCGGCCCAGCCTCTCACTGGAGCCGGGAGAAGCTGTCTTCCACGTGGGCTCACCGAATCCACCAAAGGGAGGGCGTTTACTTAATAATTATTCCTGGCAGGGAGCCAAGTGGGAGCCAAGTGGTGCCGTGTTCCAGAGGTGGAGCTGGGAGGGGCCTGTGCAGACATGTGGGTGCCCACACCTGGAAGTAGCTTATCTCAGGCAATTCATGTCCCCTCCAGAAGGGCCACTGACCGGAGACTAGGCAGAGTTACCTTCCCCGCAGCCTCTTAGGTAGGCACCTCCAAGAGGTGGCGTACAAACAGGCTGCGAAATGCAGGACAGAAGGGGCCAGAAAGGCACATGGTCTCGCGATGGGGGTGACAGCGTCATTATTGTTCTTATTGTTTATCACTTTCTTTGAATTACATTTGCTCTTCCCCTCCAAAAAATATTGCATGTGATGACTAGGAATATAAAATAAATTACCTTTGCCATAGGCTGCTGGGTTTATTAGCCCCTTTCAAACTCTTCACAATGCAAAGGACAGGCTGACCTACACTGCTCTCCTTCCAACAGGCGCGCAGGCTCCCTCTCCCTCGCTCTGTAACAGGAGCTCTGCTATTTGCGTATTGAGCAGCTTAACCCTTTGAGTTACTCCAGAGCTCCATATTCTCTCTGGGATTTCTTTTGGAATGACGTTAATTTTTTTCCAGCTTTATTGAGGTATAATTGACAATTAAAAATTGTATATATTTATGGTGTACAACGTCCCATTTTGATATATATATAATATACACACAGATGAAATGATTGCCACAGTCAGGCTAATTTACACACCCATGGCTTCATATAGTTATCGTTTTGTGTGTGTTGAGAACATTTAAGATCTGTCCCTTAGCAATTTCCAAGTATACAATACATTATTATGAACTAGAGCCACCATGCTGTCCAAGAGATCTCCAGAACTTATCCATCCTGTCTAAATGAAACTTTGTACTTTTTTGACCAGGCATTTTAAAATTTTTAAAGCAGCTGATTTGGGTTATACACATCATTTATATGTATATATTTAAAAATAAAACAGAGATTAAAATACAAGCCTGGGGAAAAAAAATGGAAGAAACAACAGAAAAGTCAAATAGCTCCAGAGGTCAAGGATTTATTTGCATAAGGTCTGTGTAATGAAAAGACTCTTGAGGGGGAGGATGCTCATTTTCCTGAGCAAATGTTAATAAACTTACAGAATCATCCCCCTGACTACATGGAGATCAATCAGCAATCCAGGGCCCCTTGCTCTTGTTGTCTAAATTCAGGACAAAACCAGTTGTTAGAGTGGGATCTTTAAGTCTTAGGAAGGCGAGAGGCAAATGCTTGGCTATAATGAGCAAAAGAGCTGGGGTCATTATTTCGCTGGTGTGTTTGCTGTCCACTTTTAGTCATGCATTTGACATATTCTTTTTATTAGCAAGCCCAGAGCAGCAGTCGAGAGTGTCCAAATGATCTCCCCCAAATCTGGGCTCCAGGACAGTCCTGCACACAGATGAATGCCCCTGTGAGCAAATGGCCTCCCAGCCTGCCCAGAGTCACCTAGGCTGCTGGCAAATGGTGTTTCAGGGCAAGGTAAGCACGACAGAGGCCCAGAGGCTGTATATTTAAACAATTACGGCCTGCGTGTCTCAGCCTCCTGCTGCAAGGTCCTGAGCAAGATGGTGTAATATGTGCATTTTACATATCAATAGCAGAGGAGGCTGTTTCCAGATGGCTGTACCTATTTCAAAGCCACCTTTTTATGCAGAAGGAAGACTGTGTGACCTCCCTCCAAGTAAATGTGTTTTGTAAGTCCTGGGAATGAATGCTTAAAAAATGGTCCTGGGCTATATTTCATGTCCAGTCCAATGTGTTGTGTGTGCACAGCTGTTCGGGGCTGGCATGTGGTAGCATATTAAAAGGAAGATTACCATTTCCAATTTTTTCCCCTTCTGAAAGCTTAATATGCATATATGAAACTTGTGGAAAAAAATAGGCATAATGAGACAGGGAAGCCGGGTCTCAAGGCACTAGTCGGTGCACATCTGGAGTTTGTAGCATTCTAGAGATAGTTACTTATTCCCAGGAGCCGCAGCCGGAGTGGGAATGGTAGCCCGGTATCCATGGTGAGCTTCCCTATCTCACCGTGCCAGGTGTGCGTGTGTGTTATTTCTTGGAAAGGCTGTCCTCTGAGGGGGTAGGGAGGGAAGAGGACAGGAGAAGAGAGAAAGGAAAAAACAGAAGGGAGGTAATTAGGCGCCACCTTGCCCAGTGGAGCCAGCTCAGGCGTCTGAAATCAAGGCTCGTATTGGAAGGCGGCTGGTGGAGTCAGATGATGCGCGTGGAGCCTCCTTGCTGCCTGCCAACTCCGTGCTTGTTTCTATGGGTACAAGACCAGGGAAGAGAAACCCTGGGGTCAGAAAAGACGCACAGATAACAATATCAAGCAGGATGGGCCTAGCTACTCACCTCTTCTGCAGTGTGATATTAGTCTTGAACTGACAACCTGAATTCATTCTGAGTCTTTTTCCCAGTTAAGAAATTGGAAGTGTTTCAAACCTTGTAGCCTGTTATTTAGAAAAAGGCTTCATGGGACAGCATTCTTGCTGGACAGCTGGCAGCCTGGTCTTTATATTCCCACTTAATGGACAGAGAAAGTGAGGAATTAGGAACTGTATGGACCTGCCTCACGATAAGAGGTAAGTAGGAGCAGGTCTGGGAAGTTTTCCCAGGAAGAGTTCGTTACAGTTTCATAGATTCATGGGATGCAAGGTTTTTTTTTTTGAGCTGCAGGATTGTGAGGTTCCAGATGCTCTGTGTAAAACAATGCCCCACAGGGAGGGGAAGTGTGAGGTCCGGCTTGAGGCCACCCTTAAAAAGGGCTATAAACAGCAGCTGCTTCTATTGTGCATGCCAAGTGCTGCCTATTAGTTTAGGTCTCCAAACTCCTTGTTTCTTTCTCTTGAACCAGATGTAACCAAGCAGGAGTTTGTCAGTTCAGAGGTGGACCCCAGATGGTGGGAGTCAGGGGAGGGAAGGAGAGGGGGCCAGGGGGCTCTGAGGGATGAGGCAGGGGAGGGCTGTCTGCTCCTTTTCAGGTGCTCTGTCTTCCTGTCTCGGTGCCTGATCTGTTCTTCCCTCCACTGGCTCTTGGGCTTTGGCAGCTGAGGCGGAGCGGGAAAGGGAGCCTGCGGTGTCTGATCTCCAAGCCCAAGCGTGGGCACGTGGAGGGCACGGGCACACTGGAGAGGGTGCTCAGAGGTGCCATGTTAGGTATCCCCAGGTGGAGGATGGGAAGAGGGGAAACGAAAGAGCCCCATGCCGCTGGGACCACGCAGGACCTGGGTGATGAAACACCAGGATGCAGGCAGGAAAAGGCAGAGACAGAGTGAACTACTCAGCTGCACCTGGCGAAGGGGTGCGTCAGTTCCCTGGTAGGTGGGGAATTGACGTCAACCTCGGAGCCATGTTACTTCTAGTTAATTGTGCGTGTGTCTGTGTTTACCATTTAAGAAACTATGGGTTCAGACATTCTTAATTAGTCCCTGCTTATTTCTTTCCCCCTTTCTTTCTTCTCCCAAGGTAGAGGACCTTTGGAGGAATGTATGCGAACAGCTGTCTGGACAAGTTGTACCCTGACTAGGAGAGCCAAGAGTCAGAAGCACAGAATGGGCAGATTGCGTTGGTAAAGTGACGTGGCGCAGGTAAACAGACCCTCGGGTAACAGCCTCTGCCTTTTCACCCTCCCTTCCTCACAGAGGTGACGAGAATCCTTGCAGAACTTACCTTCTGAGGTGCTCAGCTGTGCCCCCAGAGCTGTTTCTGTCACAGCTATTTCTGAATTACACCATAACGAATTCTTAGGCACAGCTGGTAGAAGCAGGATGGGTGGGGCCGTCCTGGAGAACAATTCAAAGTATAGCCAAGTGATGTTTTGCATATGCCATGACCCGGCAT
This sequence comes from Avahi laniger, assembly GCA_963575035.1. NCBI lineage: Eukaryota > Metazoa > Chordata > Mammalia > Primates > Indriidae > Avahi > Avahi laniger. The sequence goes on along the minus strand of CAUYSK010118742.1, from coordinate 53,235 downwards.
GCCAGTGTATGCCAGGGAAACCCTTGCACAGGTCTGTCTGGAAACAAATGCGTAAAGATGTTCTGCACAGTCTTATTTTGGGTCACAGGGAGTGACCCATATACGTCCTCATCATTTGGGGAATGGATAAAATGTGGTGGGAGTGTATGGTGGAAATACCATGTAGCAGTTGAAGCAATGGCTGAACAGTTTTTTAGAAAGACTCTTGAATTAAAATGTAAGAAATAGGACAATATCTATAGCATGATACCTTATTAATAACGTTAAGGAGAGTATACACATGTAAACAATATTTTTACATTTCCAAGGGCAAATTTCTAGTATGTTACATGGGTGTCTACTGGATGGGGAAAGAGGAAGGAGGCAAGTCATGGGGATCAAGGTTAGAGGGAAAAAAATTCAGGTAAAATTAAAGAAGAGAGGGGGTCTGAACTGCCCAATTTTGAATAATTAATATGCCCCATGAACTGAAGAAATAACTAACTCAGTTTTGCACTTGAATCCCTATGTATAAAAATTCTGCCTTTCTTTACCCCTCTCCACTGTCTACCTACCTATAAATACATAGTTTCGGTGCTAAGAGGTACTATAGAAATGCGTGAATGCATATGTAATCTCATCAACAACCAATCATCAAATACTCTTTCCACCTGTACTGTGGATTTAGTCCTGTGCTAGGTCTGATGGGGGCGTGCAAGAGAATATGGTATTGTCCTTGTTCTCACCATGCAGATTGGAAATTATATGTGAAATAACAGCATGAATTCAAAAGTTTATAATTAACACCCAAACTGTGTAAGACATACCCCATGAGCTGCATGAGATTTAAACAACAACAAAAAAAGGTGGCTGAGGAGGACAGGAGCAGTCAGGGAAAATTCAAGGGAGAAAGCAACTCTGCGCTGGGCCGGGAAGGAGGCTGGGGTTGGCGGGGAGGAGGGAGGAGACGGGAAGCTGCCGTGGGCAGGAGTCGGGGGCGGTTCGACTGTTGCCAACTCCGGCTCCCTGTCCCCACCGGCCCTCGGGAAGGAAGCCGTTTTGCACACCGTCTCTCAGGCCTCTCCTGTCCCTGCTCGGGCTGTGGGCGCTTGAGAGTGAGTGGGCTTTGGGTGTGGCTGGGAGGACACATCTGCCGCTGCCGCATCGCTTCCGCTCTGTTTTCCCTCCTTGTACTGGGGCTGCCTCGTTGCTGCAGGACAATGGGAAGGGGACGCGTTTTACAGTGACAATCATACATTGGCGATATTGTGTAGAAAATTCTCCACACACCCGTGGACGGATCTTCCAGTGATCATTTTTAAGATCTTTTTAAAAATCGAAGTCATACGTGCATGAGTTTAAAAGAGTCAACCAATACTGTGAAGTTTGTTGAGAAAACCAGGAGTCCCAAGCCCCCTTCCCCACCATTTCTCCTTCCTCAGAGGCGGCCACTTGGAGCTGTATTGATAGATCCTTCTTGCCCTTATATATTTTTATTTAATGGGATGATATTGCTACTTTTTCAGTTTCCATTTTGATGCATTGTATGGAAGTGTCTATCATGGAAGAAGAGCGTTTAACTTTCTTTTTCTCCCTTGGCAATGAACATTTCCCACCCCCTACATTCCCAATGTAGTTTGTATTATACTTTTGGTTAGATCAATATTCAGAGTACGTTCTTCAAAGCTGAGCCATGCAGTAACTATGATTATTTTTCCTTTTCCAAATAACATTTTGGTCTCTCCGGATCTAGATTGTCTAATACTGGAGCCACCAGACACATGTGGCTGTTGAGTTATTGAAATGTGGCTAGAACAACGATGGAATTAACTTTTATTAATTTTAATTCTTTTACATCTAAATTTGAAAACTGATGGCTTTGGAAAACTTTTTTTTTGTTTGTGTTTAGAGACAGGGTCTCACTCTGTTGCCCAGGCTGGAGTGCAGTGGTGTGATCAAAGCTCACTGCAGCCTCGAACTCCTGGGCCTCAAGCGATCCTCCTGCCTCAGCCTCCTGAGTAGCTGGGACTACAGGTGTGAGCCACCACACCCAGCTAATTTTTCTATTTTTTGTAGAGATGGGGTCTCATTCTTGGTCAGGCTGGTCTTGAACTCCTGAACTCAAGCGATCCTCCTACCTAGGCCTCCCAAAGTGCTAGGATTACAGGTGTGAACCACCGTGCCCAGCCTGGAAAACTTTTAAGTATGTTTGGAACACCTATGGTATGTGAATCACGTTTTCAACTGCAAATTTAATGAAAACTAAATACAGTCAAAATCAAATATTTCTGAGAAATTTTAGTGTGCAAATTAAGATGGGCTATAAATACAAAATACACACTGGATCGTGAAGATTTAGTATAAAAAATAAAATATCTAATAATTTTTATATTGATTTTATGTTAAAACAGTATTTTGGATATATTGGATTAAATATGATACGTATTTGGCCTTCTATATCCATGGTTCTGTATCCAAGAATTCAACCAACTGTGGTTCAAAAATATTTAGGAAAAAACGCCAATAAAAAATAACAATGCAACAATAAAAAATAATACAAATAAAAAAATACAGTATTAATATAGTATTTACATTGTATTAGGTATTGTAAGTTATCTAGAGATGATTTAAAGTATATAGGAGGATACATAGGTTATATGCAAATACTACACCATTTTATATTAGGAACTTAAACATCCTCAGATTTTGGTATATGATGGGCTTCTGGAACCAATGTTCCAAGGATATCAAGGGACAACTGTATTATTAAAATGAGTTTGGGCTCTTTTTAAAAAAAGTGATTAAAAACATTTAAAATTATACGTAGGGCTCACATTATGTTTCTGCTAGACGGGGCTGCTCTAGATTAAAATTATTTTTGTTTGTTTTGTTATTTGGCTTTCCATGCATTTAGCAACCCCAATTCTATATCAGTGTTCTAGATCTCCTCTTGAGATATACATTTCCATTAGCCATTCTGTCTCTTCATCTTCTGGAGGAGTCTGCGCTAGAGCCCTCTGATGAGCTCTCTTCGGGTGGGCTGCTGTCATTCTGAGATCCTGCACTGAGGTCCTGGGAGTTCCTTTATTGCTCCACTGTGTTGAAGCCTGTTTTCTGGATCTTATTTCTTCCTCCTTCGCAGCTGATTCCTTTGTTTTATGAAACACACTCTCCAGTAGTTCCCTAAGAAAAATGTGTGGGGGGTTAATTTTTTGCAGCTGTATATGTCTGAAAATTCTACACCTGCCCTTGATGCATAGTTTGTCTGGGTAGGTGAGTCCAAGATGGAAATAATTTTTCAGAATTTGGAAGGTATTGCACCATTGTTTTCTAGCTCATTGTGTTGCTATTGAGAAGTTATAAGTATTTGATTTCATATCCTTTGTATTATATATGACTTTTCTTTTGAAATCTCCCCTTTCCCTTTCTCGCTCCTTACAGAAACTTCTTTTTTCCAATGCTGTGAACTTTCATAATAGTGTGCCTTGGTGTGGGTCATGCCCTTCAGTCCTGGGAAATTTCCTTGGTGATTTGTATTGGTGATATTCACCCTCCATTTTCTTGGTTCTCTCTTTTTGGAACTCTTTATTATTTGGATGACAGAGATAACTGTTGGTCTGTACTGATCCTCTAATTTTCTTTTTTATTTTCCATCTCGGTCTTTTGCTCTCCTTTCTGAAAACATTCCTCAACTTATCTTCTAATTCTTCTGAGTTATTCATTTATACTATCATACTTTTAATTTCCAACAACTCTTTTTTGTTCTTTGACTACTTTTCCTTTTTAATAGCATCTTGTTCTTGTCTTATGGCTGCAATATCTTCTGTATCATCGTCTCTAAGGACAATGATGATAGTTTGGTTTTAAATTTTCTTTTCCATGCATAGTTTCTGTTTCTTCCAAATTTCTTTCTGTGTATTTGGTTTCTCTTTTTCACTTAAAGCCTTCCTCAGATGTGTGGTTTCACTAGTTTAGCTTTATGGGAGTGGGATCTTGCTGAAAATAAGCTTCTCAGCAGGGTGCTGTGGAGCATCCCCAAGCAAGTTACTTTAGGCCTTTCCTCTAGAGCTGGTCAGACTTCCCAGAAAAGAATCTGCCAGTTTCCGGGAGGGTAATATCCCGGCTGCCAGGATTCTGGAAGCTGAACTGGGAAGAGGGCTTGAGGTTCCAACATTCAGCAAGTGTATGTTCACCAGACACCTCCGTTTCTCTGTAAGGCACTCCAGCCTGCTGTTTGCAGCCTCTGCCAGTTACCTATTTATGCATAACAAACAACCCCAAAACTTTGTGGCTTGGAAACAGCCCTTTTATTTGCTCATGATTTTTAGGGTCAGGAATTTGGTAAGCCTGACTGGATGGTGTGTCTGATCACATGGCCTCAGCTGGTGCGGCTGGGATGGAGGGTTTACTTCTGTGCTGGCCTTGTCCCTCCCCGGGCTGGTGCTCCTTGACACCTCCCCCCCGGGTGTCTCGCCCTCTAGGGCCTCCCTGTGTGGCTTGGGCCTCTCACAGCATGGTGATCTCAGTGTGGTCACACTTTTTACATGGCTGCTAACTTCCAATGCAGGAAGCAAAAGCTGCCAATGCCAGGGCAGTTGAGGGCTATGCCAAGGGCTGGCACAGTGTTGCTTCCAGCATATTCTGTGGGTCAGAGAAGTCACAGGACTCCACTCAGATTCAATGATATGAAGAAATAGATTCCTCCTCTAGGTGGAAGAGAAAGGTCACATTGCAAATGAGCATGTGGGTTGAGAGATTTGCCATCTCTAGGAAATTTAATCTGCCACACTGCCCAGGTTAAAGTTAATTTAAAAAATTTTAGTGAGCATGATTTTCATTTGCTAGGAATATTTAACAATTGTTTTCTCTCTTTTTTTTTATTTCAGCATAATATGGGGGTACAGATGTTTAGGTTACATGTGTTGCCTTTGCCCCCCTTGTTTTCTCTTTATAGCTATTCTCTGTAATGTCCTTTCAACATATTGAAAATCCAAATTAAAGATTGTGTTAAACTTATCTCCTGCTTTTGGAATAAGTTTATTTCATTAATAAACATTTGCTCCAAGTCTTCAAAAATGTTTTCTTTCTTTTTGTGTACTAAATCTTTTCACACATTGTGTGATTTTTATTCTTTTTTGATTTGCTTATTTCTTCGGAAGGAGATCTATATTTATTCCGTTTGGAGACTTGAGATGGTTTTGTCAGCGATTGTGTTGGTTCCTGTTCTTAGTCCCAAAGGAGAAATTTTAAGTTTGTATTTATTTGGCAGTTTTATTTTCCTCAGTTAGGGATCTATTCAGCGGGGAGAAGTTGGTAGGAAGGCAGTTTTGCCTCAAGATTTCACTGCTTTTTTAAGCAGTTTTTTAAGCCTCTGTGGGGAGGTGCTCCTGGGGACCCTTGTCCACTTCCCCCAGCCCCTCCCAGGGGCGGTAGTCTTGTCGCGAGGCCCTGGTGTAGCTGCCAGACTGCTGTCATTTGCCACCCACCAACTGTCTCATGGTCCCTTTCTCTTCCAGTTCAAATTTGAGAACTTTCCAGATCTTTGGTGGGGGGATTTCACCCACTTAATTCCCACGTGGTCTTTCTTTGTCTGCGTTGCAAAGTGGTTGTCAGTATTTTGACTGATCACAAATCATGAAAACTTCCTCAAAATTTCTAGCTCATCGATCGCGTTCTTTCTTATTTTACATTGATGTGATAGACTTTCTCCCCACTTCGCATGACTCTACGATCTTTTCAGTGTGATTTGGGGAAAGAGGGGCATTAAACATGTGAGCTCGAAATACCATCTTCTAAGTCTCATTGACCACTTTGTTCTCAGTTTTGGTCGACCACGTTTACTGAGAAATGCTCCAAAGATTTGACTATGCTTGAAAGAGGGGATATTTCATTTTGTGTGGCTCAGAAGAGGGGCAGACCTGTGTGGCGGTGGCTGCACGTCGGGACCAGCTGGGGGCTTCGATGCAATGCTGGTGTCCAGGCCGTGCCCCGGAGGGGACCACTTGATTGGCTTGGCATGGGGCCCAGTCATCAGCTTTCATAAAAGCTCCCTGAATAGTTTTGGACTCTGAGTGCCGAGAACCATAGATCTTGGAGCACCCTTGGAATGGGAAGGAGGAGGCAGCAAAGGAAATAGTAGGAGTGAAAAGGAAGACATCACAGGGGAGAGGAAAAAGCATGGGATTTAGTTCCTATGCCTGAGTCCCAGCTCTGCAATCGAACGTCTGCGCAACCTCATCTTATTTCTTTGGGGCCCCTTTTCCCTCTCTGTGAAAGAGTAAAAATGCCACCGACCTCATGTTGGTGATGCAAGACAAAATTGGAAGTCTGTGAAAGCAAATGTTTGTTATTATTTTAAAGAAAGGAAAGGAAAAGAGAAAGCATAGTGTTAAGAACGGGAAAAGTAACAGGAAAGACAAGAGAAATGTATAAGATTGAGAACAATGATGTGTCTCCCTTTGCTTGGGTTGCCTGACCTTGGCCGTGAATCTAAATCACTTGTTTTTTAATGATAAGAAACTTCAGGGGGCATTCCAAGAAGGGAATTGTGAGAGGGGCCTATACATGGGTCCAGTTCTTTGAGTGCTCTCTAAGTTCTGGCAGCTGTCACAATTCCAGTGGTCAGCTCACAGATTTCACCCTCATGACATGTTCTCCCTGTTTCCTGCTCATCCTCCCAAAACCCACCTGCAGTGTAAACTCAGGATCGAGGGGCAGGTGCAGTAAGTCCTGAAGAAGTCTTACCATCTTTCTAAATAAAATTCACGCAAGGATCTCACATTTAACCAGAGGCAAGTCTCCACCCTGAGGCACACACGGACCTCTCTGCTTTGCCTTTGTAGGTTGATTCCATGAATAACACATCTATAGATTTAATTATTAATAGTATGTGCTCAGTACTATTAGATTTGTGGGAAAGCAAGTATCTTACTTCTTCTTTCTCTTCTCCTTTGTGTTTGGTTGAATTATATACATCCCCCAAAAGATATGTCTTAACCTTTGTGTGGCATGTTTTCTCTGAAACCAGCCTATTCTCCATCACCGAACCTGGATGTCCAGGACTTCAATTCAATTCTCACACTATCTCCCTGGAGTTAGTGCAGACTCCACAGGTTAAGGCTCAGTCCCACAAGACTGACCCCAACTTCAGATGCTAGTTGCAAGTCTCAGGTTACCCGTACTTCTGACTGAGTGCCTCTGAATCAGAGGTCCTCCCACCCATGGTTCACTAATCTGACACCTCCTCCCCCAACCTGGTTCAATAATTTGCTGGAATGGCACACAGCACTCAGGAAAACAGTTTACTTGTGTTTACTGGTTGATTATAAAGGTTACAACTCAGGAGCAGCCAGATGGAAAAGATGTATAGGGCAAGGTACGGGGTGGGGACACAGAGCTTCTACTCCCTCTCTGGTGCACCTCCCTTTCAGCAGCTGGACTTGCTCACCAGCCCAGAAACTCTTGGTATCTCATTGTTTAAGGGATTTTATAGAGCTTAACCTCCAGGTCCTACATCCTGAAATTTCCAACCCTCTAATCACTGGTCTGCCTGTGACCAGCCCTATCTAGAGGCCCCATCTTAAATCACCTCATTAGCATAAACTCAGGTCCGAAGGGGCTCATTATGAATAACAAAAGACATTCCCATCACTCAGGACTTTCCAAAGGTTTTAGGAACTCTGTGCTGGGAATCTGGGACAAAGACCAGATTCAAGGTATTATACCATACCTTGATACTTGTAAATGTGATTTTATTTGAAACTAGGGTTTTGTGGTTGCAGTTAAGTGTAGGATCTTGAGATGAGATTATCCTGGTTTTGGAGTGGGACCTAAATCCAATGACTGGTATCCTTATAGGAGACTGGAACTGAGAGACAGACACACAGACACACAGAGGAGAAGGCCATGTGGAGATGGGACAGATATTGGAGTTATGCCACCATAAGACAAAAAATGCTTGGAGCCACCAGAAGCTAGAAGAGGCAAGGAAGTATTTGGAGCCTTCAGAGGGAGCACAGCCCTGTGACACCTTGATTTTGGACTTTTGGTCTCTAAAACTGTGAGAGAATAACTTTTCGTTGTTTTGAACTGCCAAGTTTGTGGTAATCTGTTATGGCAGCCCTGGGAAACTGATACCTCCTTCCCCATCTCTTCTTCCTCCTTCTCTTTTCTCCTCCTTCAGCTTAATTATGGTGTTTAAGAAATTATTCTTGTTCTCAAGAGGCATAGAATTATTCTGGAGCAAAGAACACATGTCCCAGCAGAAGTTAAATGCTATGCAAATTAAATGACCAAGCAGGACCGCAAGATGGGGATGCCCAAGCCACCAGCAGCCAGTGCTAACTAAGTGAAGAGTGCGTACAGTAAGTACAGGGAGGTCCGGGGCTTCTCCTCCTCGGACTCAGTGTTTCTCTGGATCAAACATTTCTTCATGTTGAGAACCAGTTTTCTCTCTTGATGCCCTGGAAGACATACCTCATTTGAGTGACATCATTTGGGTCTCTCAATACCGACCTTCCAGCTAGACTCTTCTAGCTTTAAGGTTTTTTTCCCCCCAGATCATGTTACTAGCTAGCATGTTTTATACTTTTCCTGCCTCCTAAAGGGATTTTTAGAATGTATGTGATTTGAGATGGGAGACAAAAATCACTGGGTTTTTAAATCCCTCTTGAGAGACCATGAAAAGTCAAGACCCACACTGATGAAATGTTTTCTCATGTTTGGGAAAAGCATGTACTTTGAACCTCGAATCAATAATTATGTTCTCTGTCTTGTTTGTAAATCAAAATCAGGCACTGCTGAGTGATGTCACAGGAAGGTGGTGGGGAGGAAGTGCTAGGATCTACCCCTCCACAGGGATGTCAATTGAGCTGGCAGGAATGGTCCAAAGCGACTACTCTGGAGCTCTGGAGCCTGGTAGAACACTGGAGCATCCAGGGGAGGGCTTGAGGAAGAGGCTGGTAATTTTCAGTGAATTTCAGCCCTTTGTCTAGGCGTGGCTATAATCCCCCCTCTCCCAGCCTGCCATGGGGGCAGTGGCATGTATTCCTGGTGTGGCTTTCTGTAGCCAGGGTGGGCAATAGGAACTTTGTCCTCCACAAATTGGGGTTTAGTGTTTTGATTGCTGCTCACTGGTTTGACCGTGGAGGGGCTGGCACAGAGGTTGGCCATTGTTTCCACCCCATGGGCTGAAGCAGCTGCTGAGGGAATTTAAAGAGACAGGCCTTATTTTTTCCTCCAACTGTCGCGGACCCCACTTTTGGGAGGCAGATATTTTGGAAATCTTTGTCAGGTCATTGGCTAACTACAGAGACAACTGACCATGAAAAACAAGGAATACACGTTACAAAAATAGTTTGGAAAAGTTAGAAATGGTTGGCTCCAGCCCTCAAAAAGCAAGATCTGGCAATCCCAGAGGTGTGGGAGAATTAGATCTCTAGGGTTACTGCAATATAATACTCAAAATGTCCAGTTCCTAACAACCACAAAAAATACAAAATATACAAAGAAACAGGAAGATGTGGCCCATTCACATGAAAAAAAGGATTTGACAGAAATCATCCCTAAGAATGTCAGACACAGGAATGATTAGTCAAAGATGTTAAATCGACTGTTTTAAATATGTTCAATGAGTTAACAGAACTCATGGATAGAGAACTAAAGGAAATCAGGAAAACAATGAATGAACAAAATGAGAATGTCAGCAAAGAGGTAGAAATTATAAAAAGGAAGCAAACAGAAAAGCTGAAAAGTACAATAACTGAAATGAAAAACTTTCTAGAGGGGTTCAACAGCAGATATGAGCAGGTAAAATGTAGGATCAATGAACCTGAAGATAAAACAATTGAAATTATCCAGTCTGAGGAGCAGAAACAAAAAAGAAAAATAAACTCAGCATGAGGGATGTGTTAGATACAGTCAAACATACTAACACGAATTATAGGAGTTCCAAAAGGGGAAGAAAAAATATTTGAATAAACTATGGCTGCAAACTTCCCAAATCAGAGGAAATATATGAAAACACACATCCAAGAAGCTCAATGAATTCCAAGAGGAATAAATTCAAAGATCTACATGCAGACACATTACAGTCCAGTTGTTGAAATCCAAAGACAAAGAGAGAATTTTGAAAGCAGCAAGAGAAAAGCCACTCATCACGTGCAAGGAATTCTCAGTAAGATTAACAGCTGATTGCTCCTTGGAAACCATGGAGACCAGAACTCCATATTGAAAGTCCTGAAAGAAAAAACTGGAAAACAAGAATAATATATCTGGCAAAACTACCTGTCAAGAATAAAGGAAAAATTAAGACATTTCCAGATAAACATAAGATGAGGGAGTTCATTACTAGTAAACCTGATATAAGAAATGTTAAAAAGAGCCAGGTGTGGTGGTGCACACCTATAGTCCCAGCTACTCGGGAGGCTGAGGTGGGAGGTTCACTTGAGTTCAGAATTTCGAGGCTGCAGTGAGCTATGATCACACCACTGCACTTCACACCACTGCACTTCAGCCTGGGTGACAGAGTGAGACCTCATTTCTAAAAAACAAACAAATAAACAAAAATGTCAAAAGGAATCCTTCAGGCTGAAGTGGAAGTAGATGGTAAATTGAAACCACAAGAAAAATAAAGAACACTGGTTAAGGTAACTATGTGGGTAAGTATAAAATCCAGCATCATTGTACTTGTGATGTAACTCCTTTCATTTTCCTATATATTAATAATTTAGTAGTCAAAGGCATAAAACAATGATTGTAAGTTTCTGTTAGTGGGTCTGCAGTGTCAAAAGATGTAATCTGTGGCAATAACAGCAGACAGAAGGAGAGGAGATGCATATGAGCAGAGTGCATATTATTGAAAATCAGTTGGTATTATTCAAATGAGGTTGTGATAAGTTTAAGATGTTAATCGTAATCCCCAAGGTTACCGCTGAGAAAATAACTAAAAGATTACAGGAAGGAAAAAAGGGAATCAAATGGTATACTACCCAATCAAGCACACCAAAAACATTCCCCAGTTTTTCAGAGTACCTTCTGATGGTTTTTATTTATGCATTTTCACAGCCCAGCCTGTGTGAGAGGAGTGAGTTACGTACTCTAAACTTTGACAGCTTGGAAAATTTAGCTGGAAAGTAACACACTGAGCCAGTTTTACAAGGCCAAGTACAGACCTTGGGTTAAAGAAAGAACATAGCAGAGTGGAGAGATCACTGGACTAGAAGCCAGTAGAACTGGGTTCTAGCTGCCTGGGTTCTTTGTGCTAGCAAGTCATGGGACATTCGACAAGTCTGTTTTCTGATCTGTAAAGGGCAGCTGTTAAACCAGATAATCGCAGACGTCCCTTCCAGCCTGGCGGTGAGCACCAGGGTTTGCACACATTCCCCTCGCTGGGGCGTGCCCTCTGAATTGAAGAGCACAAGTAATCGGGACCTCTTTCCACTCGTTTCTAGGGCAGATGTGCACTCTCTGAGGCTAATTTTGAAAGAGATGAAAATATATGGCTGGAAGGGACCAAGAACAACAACATCTGCAGGAGCTTGCTGCCTTCTGTCTGTGTAGAATGTTTTGGAACGATCTCTGGAGGCCTCACTCCGGTATCTACTTAGAGTCGTAACTCAGGTAAGGCAGACATTCAATTGAAGTAAATGAGTATTTATTGAGGGTTTTCTGAGTGCCTGGTGATGTGCTTAAATCTGCGCACAAAGATAAGACCAAGTCCTGCCTTTAAAGAGCCCACATAGAGTATCTGCGCCAGGTAGGAAACTGGTGCTTAGGAAGGCCGGCTTTTGTGAATGAAAGCACAAAGGAAGACGCCCCGCTGGGGCGGGAAGCCAGGTCTGATCGCCAGAGAGCTCGCCACACCGTCAGGCTGCCCGGGTTCGGCGCCTGCAGCTTCTCCGTGATGTCCAGAAGGGCGGTTGGGGAACTCCTTTTGAAAATGAACTCAGGTCTGGCGCACCTGATCGCAGGTCGAAGTTAACACTTCCTTCCTCTTGTTCTATTGAATTGAAAAAGACACAGTCCCTGCCCTTTGTCACTTCTGGTCAGTGGTGCAAGTTCCTCATTCAGCACTTTGCAGAAGATGCAAATCCAGCGCCCTCGAGGCAGAACTTGGCGAGGCGGAGGGGGCAGAAGCGGAACCACTGCCCCCGCCCTGTGGATCTTCAGGGCCCAGGAACCGCTCGAGCTGCGTGGCCAGGTTTGCACAGTGTGTACTTTCTTCATCTGGAGGTGAAGAAACAGGCCCGTTTCCTCTGCTAGCCCTTGGGAAAACTTAATTTTTAAAAGGCCTTGTCTTGTCTTTTACCATTACCTTAACCCTTAACTAATTATTTCAATGGGCTTTGGCGCGGATACCTCTTTTAATTTGGTACCGGTTTGGTCACTCTTTGAAATCAGTTTATGTCCCTTACGTCATAAGACTCAAGGCCAGAACTATCTGGTCAATAAAGAATTAAATGCAGGGACTACAGTGGGCTGAACGGTGGCCCCAGAGACATCAGGTCCTAATTCCTGGAACCTGTAAATGTCATCCTTATTTGGGAAAAAGGTCTTTGCAGATGTGATTAAGTTAAGGACCTTGAGATGAGGTCATCCTTTTCATGGGCCCTAAGTGCCATCAAAAGCCTCCTTATAGGAGAGAGGCAGAGGGACAGGGCACATACAGAAGAGGCCACGTGAAGGCAGAGGCAGAGATTGGAGTAACGTGACCACAAGCCAAGGACCGTGGCAGCTGTCAGAAGTTAGAAGAGGCAGCACTGGCTTCTCCTTTAGAGCCTCCCAAGGGACGCGGGTCCTGATGACACCTTGATTTTGGCCCGGTGATGCTGACATTGAGTTTCTCGTCTCCAGAACTTCGAGAGAACGAATGTTGTTTGAAGCACGAAGATTGTGGTACTTTATTTGCAACAGCCACAGGCTTCTAACACAGGGATTGCAAAGCTCAGGCCTCTATTGTTAGAGCAGTCTGGCAAAGCCTGTGGATCCCGTCTCAGAAAAATGGTTTTAAATCATACAATGAAATACATAGGAGTGTGCAGCAAGCCAAATATATGAAAATGTAGTTGTTAGAACATAAGAAAACACATTTGTACAGGTTTGAGCACATTAGTCAAGACGATACATTCCATATACAGACAAGTTAAAGACGATTTTATTTTCGGAAGGCATCAGTGTGTTTTCAGACAGGCTGGGGCTGCTCCACTAGAGTCTGCACACCGAAGCGTGGAGTGGTCTGCAGGAAGAAACACCGGCCTCGCACGTCGTCCACTCGGGGGTCTGATGCCCGTCATTGTTTGGGAGTGGTGATGACCAGTGTTCTAGGATACTTAGAGGAAGGGCAATGTCGTTGTGAAAATAGCTGGCCTTCTCTGGTGAGTAAGCGATGCAGATTGTGGGTGCTCTGTGGTTTGTTGCCTACATTTGGATTGGAGGAGATGCTACATTTCCGTTCATGAACATCAGAGGGAAAGGAAGGAGGAGCACCAGTGTGAACGGCCACAGGGAGTGTGGAGTTGGGTCTGCAGGGAGGCCGAGGAGGCCGGGCTGGGCATCTGGAAGGACGAATGTCCCTGTGCCGGAGCAGGACCCCTCACGCGGGCACTCAGAAAGGCAGCAGGCGCGGCAAATTGGACGGGGTGTCAGGTCGACTATGAAATATGACGGATTAACAGCCGAGGCTGGTGGTGTGACCTGCTCCCAGACACTTCATTTAGAAGTTATCATATTGCTGGATGCTTCCTATAATTTGTGATGATGCTGATTGTGATAAATCGTGAGTTTCTGGCAAACTCTGCCATCCTGCTCCAATGGTTGAACAGAGAAAATGTGTAATTCTATGGGAACATTCATGCCACGAATGAGAGCGAGGGTCTGGCCGCAACAACAGAATGATCAGTCAGTGAACAAAGTAATTAAATCAAGCTAATTAAATCACAATAAAAATAATTTTAATTTAATTAATTTCTCTGCACTGATTGAACATTATGTTGAAACCAAGAGGCTTTCTGAACGCTAATAGAATTTAGGAGCTGGGACACCAGAGTTGTGGTCACTGGTGTGGTACGTGGGTTATCGTAGAGGGAATGAAATTAAATACCTTTAATGAGATGCTGAAATGTTGACTGAGCCACAAATAGGAAATGATTTCAGAATCAAGATAATGGGAGCTCTTCCTTTCCCAGTTAGGCTTCTGTACTAACTGGGCCAATAAATGTCAAATTTGGTAATAATTTAAAAGGTCTGTATAAAGTAGATGGTGCACAATTGCCTCACTGTGTTGGAACTGGTGGGAACCCTTAGGTCAGAATCTCAGTGGCAAGCGGAAATGCTAGGGACATCTGCCTATTGTCACTCCTACCCCCAGCCACTGGTACCTAGCAAAGGCCCTGCAAGCATTAGAACTGGAATCCTGTGAGGTCCCAGTCAAGCTCTAAAGGAGTGGCAATGGGTTTTTTAACTGCAGCATGAAAGATTTAGGTGAGGCGTGTAGAAGGATTTCCTCTCTGGGACTGGTATTACCAATAACCAGTTACTACTTCTTGAAAATTTGAACCATGCCCACCCCCAACTTCTCCTTGTCTCCAGGGCTAAACAGAGAGACTTATACTAGAGGGTACTCACATAATTATTGCTAAATTGAATTATTGAGGTCTCTTAAGGAATTTCTTTCCTTAGGGTTTGAAAATTAGGATGGATACTCTGCTTCCTAGGTTGTTTAGACATTCTGCAGTTTATAAGCAGGAGGATGCTCACACAAGACACCTCTCAAGGTCACCTCCCTGACTAATTTTGTCATGTAAGCAACACCGGAATTCTGAATGTGCGTTAGCAGGCGCTCGCATAATTACCAACTGTGATTTTAGAGGAGTCCTGTGCTTTGGATCCCAATATTATTTATCATGCACGTTATTTTAATTAATATGTTGTGTGTGTGCCAACATTTGAACCAGACCTCATTATGACTAGTCAGGGCATTGCATTGTTTGTTGAGTGGAATTGTTTTCCGGGATGCAGCTGGTTTCCCTCCCTGGCAGCCAGGGAGGGCAAGGGAACCAAGGAGCCAGCATTTGCAAATGCCTTTGCCGGCACAGAAGTGTACAGCAACCCTCTGTTTTAGACACTAGACAGCAAGGCGTGGTTTCTCCATCCAAGGGCGGGGGCGTGAGGATGCCTCTAGGGAGGGCTCCGGAAACTCAGTGAGGTTTTCCAGGGAGAAGGAAGGGGGATCAAGGGTTGTGGTGTCTGAGTGCTGCACACCAGTCCCCCAAAAGCAGGGTACCCAGGAGCCTTGGAAGAGGGAATTGGTGCCTTTTCTGTTGTCTGTTATGTGATTGTGTAAACAGTGTGAAATCCCTGATAGGACAATGCCCAGGAGCAGCAGCCAGCAGTTCGGCTCAGCTCAAACAATAACCAGGGACCCCAGCTCCTCCTAACAGTCGGCCTGGCAGGACCTGTGGGAACGTCCCCTTTTCCCTAGTGGAGCTCCCCTTCCCCTCCCCCTACGCCAAGGTTCAGAACATGTTTTTCAGAAAGAGAATTTTTCCTTTCTGGAAAGGAGAACTTCCCGCTTAACCTGCACTCCGGTCAGTTCATTGGGCTGCAGCCCCAGCCTGGGCTGTGCCCTGGGCTCCCCCCACACTTCTGGGCTCCTCCCTCCCTCTTCACCAGTAGGAGGGGATGGTGTGGAAGACCCCAGAGGAATCCCCTGTCTCCTAGGACAGCTCGTTCCTTTCTAGCACCTGCCACCCACCAATGCGAAGCTTCTCGTCCCAGTATTTGCTAGCGAGAGTGAAAACCCTAGTGGTTTCAACCACTTTTCCTCACTCTCACGTTGTCATAATGCCTAGTTGTATTCATACCATTTAAAAAATGCTCAACTAATACTGTCTGACCTTTGTCTGACAGCAACGTGCTGAGCGCTTGGCCTGGACCATCGCATTAATTCTCATAGGAGCTCTATGAGGTAGGTGCTAGTTTTATTTCGCTTTTATAGATGAGGAAATGGTGGCCTGCAGAAGTTAAAAAATCACCCCAGATCACACCTGAATGTTGCAGGGCTGCTCGTGGGATCCAGGTCTCTCTCTTTCCCAAGTGCCACCTCTCAGCCCCCATGCTGCGTCCGGAAGCAGTCCGAGTCCACGACCAAGGCATATTCTGAGAGTGTTCTGCCGTCCTCCGGACACGGAGCTGCCCGCCCGCCATCACGCGTGTTCATCTGCACCCTTTCCCAAGCTCCATGGGCCTCCCCTAAGTGCTCTCACCCAACCCCGAACGCTATTTTATAGAAGGAAGATTTTGGACCAACTAAGAATGTTAGGGCTGTTTTTTTCTCTTACAAAGTCAATTAACTACCCACTGTGCATCTGTATTGGTCCAAGGATTCTGTCACGGGAGGAAATCTCTTTAAAGGGTTTGACTCGGAGACCTGAGGACATCTCCAACACTGGGCTTTAAATCAGCTGCCAGTGTCATGCCCAGTGTCCGCGGCGCTCAGCTGCGCGGGTCCCCACCTTAGGGATAACTGGTGCCAGCTGCAGGCAACAGGCATCCTCAGTCTAACAGCCGGGCAGCTCTGCCTTGATGACCGGGGGTCCCGTCTTTGATCTCCTTCTCTCCCTCCCTCTGCTCGTTGTTTCTCTTGTTCTCTCCAAATGGACTTTGTCTCCTCTCTTCCCTGTCTCTGTGCCGGCCGCTCCCTTTCCTGTCATCTTCACTCTGTGCAGTTGGCTCCACAATATGATCGTTTGGGAGGCCTTTGCCTGCTTCTTCATTCTCTGCTGAAAAAGAGTAATAATAGAAAACCCGAGAAGAGAAAATATTTACCAGTTCCGAAATGGCTCGAATTAATGAAATAACGTTTTGGGGCATTTAGATTGAACCCGTGTAATTGTAGGTTGCAAAGTATAATAGTAGCTCATGCAGGGATAGCATTTTGTGCTATTTTACTTTCAGGTTTTTGTTAATCCAGTGGGTTTGGTGGAATTAGAGGGCTGCTGTGAAAAAAAAAAAAAAAAAGCTGGAGCAACCTGCTGGCGGGAGAACAGCCTTGTCAAACTGGCAGGTAGCTGCACGCGTAGCCTTTATCCGGCGTACAATAAGGGCAATCACCAGGCCCTGTGGAAAGAGTATTGAACTGTCGACACAGGACATTTTTGTTGAAAGTAGTCCTTTTGATTCCATCTTCCCAGACTAATGTAATAAAAACAGACATTATGGAACACATTCATCTCAGTTTGATAGGACCATCCTGAATACCCAGCAACGTGTGCAGTCATAAAGGTTATCCAACTGCCGCAAGTGACTTGGAAGGCGATTGTTGATCCAAAGATTGTGAACACCTCATCCCAGATAAGGACGGGTAGCTGTCAGGAGCAAGCCAATGTGCGGATAGAGTAGCCTGCTCTTTCTACCAGGAGAATATTTAACTTTGGAAACATCCTCTATTTCAGCCACAAGCCCATTTTCTCTAATTAGCAAAACCTTGAGTGGTTACCTCCAAGAAAGAAGAAAGGAAAACAAAGTTGAAGGAATCTTGAACTTATTTTTGCTGATCGAATGGCCGTTTCTATGGAAACAGAAACAGAAGCAGGAACCAGCCATGAGCAGCCGGGGTCAGAGGCCTGGTTTGTGTCAGCTTCTCCCACTTTCCATATTCCCAGATTCCACACTCTGACTCTGGAGTTTATGACCTCAGTCGGGACCATTTGCGAAGAAAAGAGCTTCACATAACTTGAGAACTTAGGAGCTTTCCCCCCACAAACAAAAAGCTCACAGAAGTTAGGCCGACTCTGGTATTTGGGAGGATTCAAACTTACTAAACCAAATTTCTTCAGCTACTTGAAGCATTCCAAGTTTGCTGTAACATGGTAAACACTACTCCCAGCATTTGTTTGTGTGGTTGCTAGGGTGCTACTTTTCATGTACCCACTAAAGGGCACTGAAAGGAACTGCTTATTCTCCGTCAATTATATTCTGCCATGAGTTTATAGGTAACATTGTGCTGGGTGTTACTTAGAATGAGAACAGGTGAGTAATTGCAGATTGGACTTGAAACGTAGTATATAAATATCATTCCCCAAACTGAATAAAAGCACCACCCGATATTTCTTTGAGTCTCAGAAGGGTCTCATTGTTCTAATCATTACTGTTGAATTCACTGTAGTGGATACTGTTCAGTCGCACATGTTCATTCAGTAAACTGCCGTCGAGCAACCGCTGTGTGCCAGGTCTCAGGCTCTGGATTCTGGGGGTTCATGGACAAAAGACACAGCCCCTGCCCTCAGGCAAGCTACAGTCCAGATGTGTTTCCAAGACAAGGTAGACGACTACAATAGTGTGATAAGCACTGTGGTGGGGTGACGCCCAGAGTATAGTAGGAGCCGGGAGGGGAGCCACACGCCCAGCTCTGTGTGTATGTGTGTGTTTGTGTGTCTGTGTGTGCATGTGTGGACTCTCATGGGCCTGTGCACGCGTGCCCTGTGTGCATTTGTGCTTGGAGATGCATAGTTGCTGAGCACGCTTCCTGATGGAGATGATCTAAAATAAATCTCGAAGGATAAATAGAAGTTAGACAACCGAAGGGAAATGGGTTACATTCTGGATAAAAGGAGGAACAGGAGCGAATGGCATTCTGAGAACTGCCAGTTACTCTGTAGCGCGATGGTTACTTGCATTGTGACGGTGAGTCTGGCGAAGTGGGTGGTGCTCTTGTGCTTCATGCTAAAAAGTTTATTTGTTGAAGGAAAGAAGGAAGGTAGGAAGGAAGGAAGAAAGGAAAAACCTGGAATGACAGCAGGGAGTCATTCAAGAACAGGAAAGGATCTAAAATTTATTTTCTGCTTGTGCCTGGTGATTTTCAAAAATATACTATATCTTTTAATATTTAACCTCTGAACCTCAGTCTTCTCATTCATCAGGAAGAGCGATGCATCCTTCACAGGGACGTTTTGAGGGTCTAATGAGGTAACTGGTGCCAGGCACAGAGCACAAACCCTGGCCTGCCAATGACGCTCAGTAACAGTGGTCATTATCATTACAATGAGCGTGGAGGACAGAGACTGTAATAAAAGTGCCACTGACAGACGAAGGCGACCTAAAATGGGGTGGGGAGTGAGGCGTGGATGGGAGAGAGATCTGTGGAGGCAGAACCCGCAGGGCCATAGAGCAGTTGGCCCCGAAGGTGGATGGAGACGAGAGTCAAGAATGACTTCCGGGTTCTGGCTGGGTGTGTGGGAGTCCCTCCACTGAGGTGGTCACAGAGTGAGCAGCAGGGAATGCCCACAAAGTGAAAGACCATACAACACCAGAACCAGAATCCATCCTTGATCTGCAGAGCTTGCTTTACAAAACTGGACTACAGTCAGGCCCGTGCAGGGGCTGGGGGGGGTGGGGCGTGCAAGAACATTGCAATGGGAGTGGGGGAGGGGTTCGTAACAACCCAGCTGACCCCTCCTCAGTGCCTGGGACCAGCTGCACCTCCTCCTCTGAGCCTGCCTGCAGGACACTGCTGGCTGGGCCTGCTTCTCTCCGGCTCTGGGAACACCTGTAAGACTCAAGCTGCTCCCTAGAGCCAGATTTCTCACCAGACACAGGACCTGTGATGCCGATGACCTTTGATCTTCCCTGCACACCAGACCCAGCGTCATTATTTATAAACCTGCTGCTGGAAGAAACCAAAAAGTTATGAATCCTACTTCTTAGTGCTCTAGCAGAGCAATAAAATTTATTCTCAATACTAATACTGCAATTTAAATTTATTATCTTTGTGCTTTGCAGTATCCATGGCAGTAAACTCTACTCTCAAGAGAATCATTACAATTTCCAACTACTTAAGGAATTATTTTTGTTTATGTTTTAAAGCCACAGCAATAAAATTTAACACCAAGAATAATACTACTACAACTTTGTATGTCTTTAAAACTTGCCATAAACGATAATTGTGAGAAGAATGTCAGTAAATATGCAAATATTTTTTTCAGGAGAAAGCAGCTCCTTTGGTTTGTCTCACAGTGAGGTTCAGATTCTTAACAGAGCATTGAGAAACACACTCCTTTCCAATTAGTCACAAGGTGTGTGGATCCCGTCTCCTAAATATTTCTTGAATTGGCCCATTACTCTGTCCTCGAGAGCCCTGAGGCTTCGTGCCCTTGCTCTAGTCCTACTGTCTTGTGCCGGTGTCCCTGACGTGAGCTTTCCCACGTCCACTGTCCCACTGTAAGGTCAATTCTCTACACAGCAGCTAAGATGAACTTTTCAAAACGCAAATCTTGCCAGCTTCAGGAAAGTCTGGGCAAAAGAAAACAAGCTACGTGATACTGCAAGGAAGCGATCGGCCAAATGCAGAATGCGGACGGTGTGCAGGACAAGTGACCTGGTTTTCTGACGAATCAATGGCATAAAAGAGATGGAGGGAGGAATGGAAGAGAACTGAGACCTGCAAACACAGTGATCTGTGGGCTTTGTGTGCTTCCTGTGTCCAACAAGCCAACTGTGTAAAGACTTTTTTTTTTAGAAAATCAGAGAACTCCCACCATGGACGGGACATCAGATGATGCTAGGGGACTGCTGTTAATTTTGTTGGCATGTGGTTAAGTTGTTAAAGCAAAGGTTTTATCAGTTAGAGGAAATGACGTGATGTCTTACATTTGTACTAAAATGTGCCAGCCCTGTCCTTCCTGAGGTGGACGGGTGGCGCGATGGATGAGAATCGAGATCCCTTTTGTGAATGGTGGAAAAGTGGCATAATTATAAATAAAAAATTTGAGAGAATAGGCCAGATGAAGCATTTGTCCTTTTCAATAGTAACTGATTTATGCAACAGAGATTCTTTTTCATCGCCTACTTCAATTAACAGATTTTTTAACTGAATACCTACCTCAAGCAGAATTGAATAAGACACAGCCTCTGTTCCCAGGAAGCCCACCGTCTGGTAGGGGAGGAGAAACCTGCAGTTGTGAAAGGTAAGTAATAGTAATAATAATACAAGAAGTGAGTCGACAATATACAAACAGTCAAAAGGTAGCACAAAAGACTTCAAGGTATGGAACTTCAAGGTATATTGTCATGGTATGCTATTTTTTGATTATATAAAGAGGAAAAACAAGAAATTCTAGTCATATTTGCTTGCGTAAACATAAAGGAAGTCAGGAAGGACCCATAAGAAATTGTAAAAAAATGATATATTTTGGCGAGAAGAGAACCAGGCCAGAAAAGACTTTCCTGGATAGCTTTCATACTTTCTGGTTTTTGAAAACATGTGAATGTACTGCATATTCACAATCTTAAAATTTAAAAAAATGATCTCAGCTCCTTCCCTGTATTGGATTTTTATTAGGTCCTATTACCCTGGGTATATAGTAAGAAGTCCTTTTTGTGGCTTCTCAGGATGGGTGCAGTCTGGCTTCTGTGTCCTTTGGTCTTGTGCCTGTCAGCGCCTGGGTTCTGAGCTCCACCGTGCTGGACTCTGCGAGCTGGCAGCTCTGCACGCTCCTTCCAGTGCGGAATGCACCGAGCTCTGGGCTCTGCTGGGTTTGTTCTCCTTCCCTGCTTGGCCTGTCCAAGCCCTACTCCTTTTTCAGACTTTCCTGGAGATGCCACTTTCTCAGGGCAGCCTCCCTTGCCTCCCCACATGCCTCGAGTCCGTTCACCTCCTTGCTTTAGGTCCCTTTGCTGTCTGCCTCCGTAGGACTCTGTGTAAGGCAAGGTGTTCAATTCGTAAGTAATTGTCTGACTTCATCATTTTTACCCATCTGAAAACTCGAGAGCACAGCTACGTCTCGTTTGTTTCTGTGTTCCATCACTTATTTCCAAGCTTCAGGTTCAGTGGAGTTTAATGCAGACTGCTCATATGAAGGAGCCAGTTACAGGAAGTGCAGAGATGAGCAGTTTGATACACAGAGGGCAGGAGTAGCAGTTTCCATGAGAAGTGAAGAGGAAGACTGCTGGAATGGTCAGGAAGAAGTGCCACCACGAGGTGTGAACAGGAGGAAGCAGGGGTCTTCCTCAGTCGATGGAATGCGGGCAAACATTTGTCCTGGAGACAGGAGGTAGCAGGGAAAAATAGCTGAAAAGACTTTCGAAGTTTACTTAAAAGAGAAGGGAAACAACTAGAACAGGGGTCATAGAGAGGTGTCCCTGTTTCTGGAGGTCTGTGAACCTCTGGCAACTGCCCAAAAACTCTGTGGAGATATTTTTTCTGGGTAAACTTCATTGCTTTTTGAAGATTCTAAAAGTCTGGAGATTAAGAGGAACTAAAGATACTGTCAGACAAGGAGAAGAGCAAGACGTGCTCCACGAGAGCCGGAACATCCGACGTGGAGAACCGGGAGATGAACGTGGGAAGCGTTTCGGAGCAGGTGGCGGTGGGGGACAGGTGGCTGAGGGAGACGTGGCAGGTCCTGGAAGGACACGGAAGCCCCGTGGAGGAGCTGTCGGGGCCTGGATTGTGAGTTATTTACTTCATTGAGCCTCATTGTCCCTGTTAGGGAGGAGGAATGGGGGATGAGCACTGAAAATGCACCTCCTAGTCTACCTCGTGAGGATGCCATGAGGGGACAGGCAAGACTCCTAACACCTGGAAAGTTGTGGGGCTTTTTCTTTCTCCAATTTGTCCTTTCTGCTATTTCCACTGTGTTGGATGCTCGAATGAGGACAGTCACCACTGAATGGTGGGGTGAGGGGTCCTGAGCACAGCCTGGTCTCTAGTCCTCGTTGACTTTCTGGGACCGTGAGGCGAGATTTACAGCGGCTCCCCCGCACCACACGGTGTCTCCCCAATTAATTTACGTGCTGTCTGCTCGGAAGAGCCTCACGCTTCCTTTCTATAAAGCTTCCAGCGTGGAGCGCTGCTCGGGCGCCCTGCGCCCCAGCGCGGTTTCGGGCAGTGGGAAGGAAGCGCGTGGGCTCGTGGACCAGCCTGGGCTCTCGTCCGCTTCTGCCCCTTGCTGAATGGTGTCCCTGAGCCAACTGCTGCACCTCTGCGCCTCGGGCCTCTCCTCCGTAAACTGGGAATAACACTAGTCCCCAGCCCATTGGGCTGCCGTGAGGATTATCTGGTTTGACACAGGTGAGACCCCCAGGGGAGCGCCCGACCATGCAAGCTGCCCAGTAGGTGGTCCCTCTGATGGCCTCCCTGGCCCAGCAGAAGGGGGGGGGCTCCTCCAGAATGGCCAGGAGGGGTCAGCTTTAACGGGGCCCCTCCGCCCAGCGCCAGCACCGCCCCTCACCGACCTCCCCCATCAGTAATTGCTCCAGAGCTACCATAGGGCAGCAGGTTTAAGGACATGCTTGCCTGTCCATGGGGCAGGGAAGTTTTTGTCCAGTGCCTCTTCTGTCTATAGAAGACTGGGAAATGCCACTTTCTCTCTGAGGCGATTGAGTCCAAGTCAGAGGATCTGTTTTCATTCTTGCTCTGCTGCTTCTTGATTTTGGGATTTGGAACAACTCACTCCCCATCACGGAGCCTTCGCGTCCTCCACTCTAAACTGCACGTACAGGCTGCTGGGAAGGTGTGTTAGTCTGCTAGGGCTGCCATGACCAGGTGCCACAGACTGGGTGGCTTACACGGCAGAAACTTATTTTCTCACAGTTCCGGAGGCTGGAAGTCCAAGATCGGGGTGTGGGTGGGGTCGGTTCCCCCGAGGCCTCTCCTTGGCTTGCAGATGGCCACTTTCCCCTGTGTCTCCGCATGGTTCTTCCTTTGTGAATGGCTGTGTCCTACTTTCTGCTTACAAAGACACCAGTTGGATTGGATTAGGGCCCACCCTAATGACTTCATTTTAACCCAATTATCTCCTTAAAGATGCTGTCTCCAAATACAGTCCCATTTTGAGGGGTTTAGGACTTCAACATACGTGTTTTGGAAGGACATAATTTAGCCCATAACAGAAGGCTAAATGAGAAGCTATATGTTAAAACTTGTCATAAAGCAGGCACTTGGTAAACGGTAGTTAAATGTGTGGATGTACGTCGCTGCTCTGTATTTTTCTGAGACAGCCTGTGATTTCTGATGTGGCTGAATCGGCAAACAGGCCTTATTTTTCTGTCTTGCAGCGCAGACCTCCTACACCTGTGCCTCTCTACCTGACATGCTGCCACTGGCAGGGGTAAACGAGAAGAGAGCCAAGAACTTGTTTTTTAAAAAATGTTTTGGCTGCAATGCTCTTGAATGGGAAAATCGATTTGGTAAATCTCCTCAGGCCACGTGTTATTAGAAGGTATTAGGACATTATCTCTGTTGTCTGGGTTTGCTCTTAGTGCTCACATGCCCTGTGTCACCGGAACACAAGCTGCCAGATGTCATCTTGTGAGTACCGGAAAATCTGTCCCGAGCCATTTGGGTTGCTCGTGATAGCTTTCCAAAATACCTTATCCATATTTCTTCAACTGAAACAAAAGCAAGCCAACAGCAGCAGTGACAACAGCAACAGAAAGGAAGAGGAAGACAGAGCTACTTCGTTGCAAAGATGAGAAACATGAAAAATTCCCTTTTCCTGGAATCAATCTCCTGGACGTTCCAGGCCCACCTGGCACATGGTTTCAGAACAGGAGCTGCTGCTGCTCCGGGACCCTAATTCTCTCTTTTCTCTCCTCTCGTTCCCAGGCTCCTGCATCCTACAAATGCCACCAACAGTTATGTGTTCTTTTGCGTATTGCTCTGGTGGCTCTCTGTCACTCAAAATGTCCCTCTTGCCGGGGTTAATGACTGTGAGCAAGGACTCGCTAGTTGGCACCTACCCTTCTGGAGTGAAGCGCACAGAGGCTTTCAAGCCCCGCGCAATTGCCTGCGACCTTTGACACTCCACGGCCTCTGCATCCCGACCTTCTCTGCTCTTTTGGTTAATGACAATTATAAATGTTCAAGAGGCACACCACTGAGGCAAGAGGCCTCAGCTAATTGGGCAACGTGATTAAATGGAGGTAGACATTTTTTTCCTCCGGTACACAGCAATGTATATTTCAAGAGTATAAATAATGACTTTGAGAAAGAAATTAAGTCTAAAACGGAATGGAGGTTTAAAACAAAAATAAATTTAATTTTAGGTTTGGGTGGAAAAAACATTCCTGGTAGCAATTTTGGATTTTTCTTGGTGGATGGATTTGCTTCAGGTGGGGGATGTCAAAGGCTCAGGTGTGTGGCGGGGGAGGGTGGACTGCAGCTGCAGCGCAGGGAGGCCAGATGGCTTGCAAGGAAGGAGCGAAAACTCAGGGAATTCTAATGATGAGAAGCCCTCAAAGAGCTTTCAGAGAGCAGGCAGACATGCTGGGAGTCCTGGGAGCCGTCACAATTAGCATCTAGAAATGATTGTCTAAGATACAGGTCTACAGTGCGACGCAGCCTCAGCGTCCGGCGGAGCATGTGCTCAGAACAGATACACAAACCAGCCAGCCATACACATATGTTGCATATATATGCATGCATATATATTTATATATTATATATAAATCATGCGTATGTAAATATATACAATTTGTACACATTTGTCAAATCTGTGCTGATTAGAATAAAATCAAATAGGGGTAGGGTGGCAGACCATGAGGGTTCCCAGTCTCCGTCTGTTGTGAAGTCTCCCATGTTGCTACCAGGAATGAGCCCTGGCTGCTATCTGGGCAAGGACTGGCTTCCCGAGGCGACGGCCACGCCCAGCCGAGCGCAGGCTGAAGAGCTCTCCACCTTCCGTGGAAGATGTCCCACCATGGAAAGGTGAGGCTGTCACCGTTAGTTATTCCAGCGGTAGCCAAGTTCTCTTTTCTTGAGCTGAGAAGAGCCTAAGACCTTTTTCTTGTAAACACTACAGGATCACTTCAAATAGCCAAGCGATCATGGTCAAAAGCAGATGTTCTAATATAGTCAAGCGGAGTTCACGTGAAAAGAGCTCACAGCCCACCTGGGCCTCTTTCTAGTCATCGTCGTGCTTCTGCACTAGTATGCGGGTGTGTGTGGAAGCTGGTGGGGAGGTTGGGAATAGGTAGGAAGGAAGGCATCATCTTCCTCTGTTTTGGAAAAACAGATGCACTGAGAGTTTATGATTAGCTCATCATCTCCCGTAAGAAGGGAACCCTTGCAGTGGACTCCTAGTTGAGTGCTCTCAGGGAGGACATAAGACATGAGGAGAAAGGGCCTGGTCCTACACTTGTACTAATAGAGCTAAGGGTGTGAGTTGGCAACGATTTGAGCGGAGGACAGGCAGAGTGAGGAGGGGGTGCTTGGACCATGCTGGGAGGCTGGCTAGCAGGCCCCTCCCCACTCCCTACCCCCTTCCTGCCCATCCCATCATCATCTTCAGGCTGAAATCCCCTTAGCCTCGTTCCGTGGACTGATTTGACCTTGACTCCATCACTGCAATGTCACTCCAGAGTAACTAGCTCAAGTTTCACGTGAAGACCTGTTTGCCCCAGCAGTGCCTGGAATGAGGGATGGGGGGGCGCCCCGTCTTCTCCATGGCTCAGAGAGCCTGCTGGCCTGGTTTGGTGACTGTCACACTTGGTGACACAGGAGATGGACTGGGAACAAAAAGAATTCCTGCTGGGCTTGGGGTACTGTAGGAATTCCATTCACTTCCCACTCCAACCCCCTTCTCCCCCGCCTCTGGCTAATTTGTGCATTTTAGAGCAATGATACATTTTCTGCTATTTGGGTTTATTTCTGGTCCTTGAAGGGGAATCAGTAAATATGGCCCTGAAAGTCTCAGTTTAAAAAGAAAAAACCCATAACAAAGGAGTCTCTCTCCGTCTCTCTCCACACACACACACACACACACACACACACACACACACACACATATGTTATTTTTTTTTTTTTTGCTGCTTTTCCCTTCCCCTGTAGTAGAGGTCTGTTGATTGTCTCACATGGTGTCTGCTGAGTTGGTGCAGGTAAAGTCACTTATCCTGCGAGACACTCTGCCTGCTGGGTTTTTCTTGTTTCTTTTTTTTTCCTGTATCTATTTGTCCCCAGGGAGTGCTACAAAACACTTTGAGGAGGAAGGGAAAAAAAAAACAAAGATGAGCCTCCAAGATTTTACAGCCCAGGGTGGTTTGGGAAGACAGAGAACAGCAGTGAGCCGTCTTGGGTGTGACAGGTGTGTGTGGGATCGAGGTGGCAGGGTAGGAGAGAGGGTGGAGTGGAACACAAGGTGGGGGACCACTGGTGACAGCATCTGAGATCAAAGTCCCACCCTGGAGGCAGCTTAGAGCCAAGCCAGGGTGCGCAGCACTAAGACAGAGCGAGACTCGTGGCTGCTCATCCCTCTCAGCTCAGGGAGCACAGCTACCGGCCGGCAATGGCTGCGCAGAGGAACATGGCAGAGGACCAAGAGGACAGGAAGCCGCGTGGTGATGCCGACTGAGCAGAGGCCCGGCCAGAGCTATGAGAGGCCAGAAATCGGAATGAGAACACGGAACAGCAGTCGACGAGAAAGTGAAACAGTGGGGTACGGTGGAAAGGCACCGTGACTTGGAGGCCGAGGGCAAGGGGAGGCCTCTGCCCTTGATGAGCTGGGAGCCTCAGATTTAGCATCTGTGAAATGGAGCCGACGAACACCTCCGCCCTCCCTACCTCACCAGGATATCGTGAGAATTAGTTAAACACATTAAGGCCCCAGAACCCAAACCCATGCTAATCCACTACTTGGCCAATGGCAACCACCTAACAGTTGAAGAAAGAAAGAAATAGGTGAGCATAAAACAGAAAATAGAGCAGAGATGATTAGTCGAAATAAGCAAGAGAACTAAGTGAGAACCGAGTGGCAATGGCACTGGCAGAGGTATCAGATTCACTCAAAAATGGAAAAAGAGCGGCAGGGTCCAATGAGTGTGCAGCGACACTCGTGCTGTGAGCCCCGAGGAGCAGCTGCTGGGCGGAGGAGCTGGGGGCAGAGGCCGCGAGGAGGCACAGCAGGGCAGAAGCCACCGGGTGAAGATGGGCGAGACGAAGTCCAACCGCGGTCTGTTTTAGGGAGGCCGAAGTTGCACAATCATTAGACCGATGGAGTTGGCTTGGACGGGTTCAAGTTGAAGGCGAGGAAGAGCTGTATTTGAAGCCTGGGGCAGGTCACCTTATTTGAAATTTAGGATAGATGAGATCTTTATTCAAAGTGGCAATCTAAGGAAGAGACTTAGAATTTTCTCAGGAGAGACAGCACTCAGTGATTTGCTCTGAACCCAGTGATCTGGTTCAAACTGGAAGTTAAACCAAATGTAGTGGATCTTAGAGAAAGGGAGTCCCATGTCCAACTGAAGAGACGGCACGTCAAGCTTCTGTAATTCAGTGTCGTGACTCGTAGAGGAAAGAGCTTCTGGAAGGAGGTGCCAACATTGTTTCGCCTTTCGGGAGGGGAGCCAGTGAAAATGGAATGATTGTAGCTGATTTAAGGGTAAAAGTTGAGAGGCAAAGGATAACTGAGGTTGAAAGGACTTCTCTGAGTAGCTCTTTTGTTCCTGGCAAGATGTTGCTGCCCATGGGCTCAAGGGCAGTGGGAGGGCACGGGAGGAGTGGGAGGGATGATGGATTGCTGATGAACCTATGAAGAATGAGGCAAAGCAGCATGAAACCATTTGTTTGGGCTTTATAGATTTTCTAATAAAAACGTCAAGGTTTTTTCACACCATTTTGAAAATGTCATCAAATGCAAAACAGTTCTCCTTGTGCCAGTGACAAAGGCTGCATTTCCAATGGTAAATTCCAGCTCAGGATGCAATAATGAACCTTGTCAGGTTTTCCTCCAAGTCAAACCAGGGGTCAGGTTTGGTCCAGGACCCTTTGGGGTGACCTTTGACCCTTCACAGTAAAGGAATCCTCCCAATAGAACCCAGAACTTTCCTGGTTGTGAAGCATTTGGACAGTGATTAAAGGTTAGTGTTAGACCATTGGGAACATCAGACAGTCCACCTCTGAGCCTGATGGGGGAGTGCAGTGCATATCTCTGGGCCTCTGACTCAGACAGGTTCTTCCTGATGCAGCCATTGAAAACGTCTTCCTATGGACTCTGCTGTCTGCAATCTGTCCCCCATGCAATCTGCTTCACACACTTCCTCAAAGTTACTGTCAAGTTACAGTTGTCTTAGAGCATCTCTCATCCCATGACAGCTCAGCTCAAAAACCCTCAATGGCTTCCCTTTGCCTATTGTTGTTTCCACTTCGTAACATTTTTATTTAACCCAAGAAATCCAAAATGCTATCATTTCAAAATATAATCCACATTGGAAAGAACAAGATATGTTATATCCTTTTTTCATACTGAGCTTTGAAATCCAGTGTGTGTTTCCCCAGTTGCAGCACATCTCAATGTGGAGGTTAAATTTTTTCAGATACACTTGATCTGTATTTGGCTTTCATAAGATTTACAGTCGTAAGGGAAGATTTACGAACTGAGTTATCCAAATAGACCTTAGAATTTTCCAGTAACCGAATCAAATGTCAGTTTTTAGAGTTGAATTTATACTAGTTAAATTTGTTTTTAAAAAATTTTTGTAAATTTTTTCTTCTCTACAGCTGTAACTTGGTATAGATACGCTAGTTTAATTTGAATCAAATAAAAAATCCTATTCCTAGTGCAGAGTAGTTTCCTGTTGTAGGGATAGACCACTCCCCTTAGCCTTTTAAATTAATTGCAAACTTCTTTGACTGGCTTTCTGTAACCCTAAATGATTTGTAGCCTTATCTTCTGTAATTCCTTGGCAGGTATCCATGCTCCGTCCAAACTCAGCCAGCCTTTGCCCCATCCCCAACGCAGTGCACCTCCGGCAGTCCAGCGCAAGGCCTTTGCGTACACACGTCTCTCCTCTCTCCATCCAGGGCACTTTCCTTCACACCATCACTGTCTGTTGAAATTCCACTGTTCCTTCAAGATTTGTCTCAGAAGCCACTTCTTTCATGAAATCTTCCCCGATCCTCTCAATCTGTCAAGTGTGATTTCTCTTTCTTTTGAAACTTCAAAGCACGTTGGTGCCTTCGATCAATCCACTGTAACATGTATTCTAGTTTCCACATTCTGGTTTAATCCAAGATGCTCATTTCCTTGAAGTAGAAAACTGTGCCTCACGCATTTTTGAGCCCCCTGCACCCACCACCTGCAGTAAAAGTTTCTTCGCGTTGCCTCCGTGCAGGCCGCCGTGACTGGGGAAGAGAGAAAGCAGTCACCTTAGAACGAGTCTGCCTTTCCAGTTCTCCTCTAGAAAGATTTCCGTGCTGAAAGGACCATATGTGGGAGGGGAGAGAAGAGAGAAGAAGGAAAGGCAGTTGGGCTTTGGGTCTTGGTCTCGTCTAGCACGTGAAATCTGCTTCCTCACATTTGGCTTTTGCAGGTGTCTTTTTCCTGGGCCCGGAAGCAGCGCCCCAGGATGGACGTGCAAATGTGCTGTCTTCTTCCCTCGCTGGCTCCCGGCGGCTCAGAGCTAAGAAGTCAAAAGACCAAGAAGAGAGACAGTGGTGTCTGAGGAAACTGCTGCGCTTGAGTAACTTCTGGTGGGATTTCCTCTAGAGGGGTCTGTAGTTGGGTCCCACTCCAAACATCTCCTCTTGGATCTTCTAGGTGTGGGATCACTGGACCCCTAACACTGGAAGGGGTCACCTTTGAGGATCAAAGTGAACACAGGAATTATCTTCTTTGACTTTAAAAACAAAAGTATTGATCTGGAGAGGGGCTAGAGGGAAGGCAGTAAGGGGTTACCACGGTTCGTGTGGAAGATGACACCGGAGTCAACTCAACAGGCTTGCTGCCTTCCGCCCCGCAGGAGCCACCGGACTCTTGGTAGTCTGATTAGTGATGTCTAGGCAAGAGCTTCGTAGTATACGGGAAGAAAACTTTGAGAAGCTTAACAAAACGGCTCCCAGACTCAATCTGCAGGGTGTAGCAAGCACTGTGAGGATAACTGGCAATGGCTCAATCTGTGGATCACACACAGTGTGATGGTTTGGTCCTATGTCCACCAGTGGTTCGCGGTAGAATCCTAAGCAAGCCTGTCTCGTGCCCGAGTTTCCATATCTAGGAGGGATTGTTACTGTTGTTTCTGGCAACCTGACCACAAGTTATGACTGTTTTAGCTTTATTCATTCATTCATTTATTCATTCATTCATTTATTCACTTAACAGATCATTTATTAAGTACCTGCCGTGCACCGTGAGGATACAGCAATGAGCAAAACAGCGAAGTCCCCGTCCTCATACGCGTGCTAGCACAAGGAAATACATGTACACAGTAGCGGGTGGATAAATTCTTGAAAGAAAGATCAAGATGGGTGAGAGGACAGAGGTAAGAGAGTGCTGTTTGAGACAGAGCAGCCTGTCTAAGGAAGCCTCATCTTGAGGCGGCGGCATTTGAGCAGAGACCTGTGAAGTGTGTCCCGGGGGAAGCTCCCTTGTACCCACAGAGAGAGGAGGGTTGAGTCAGTCAAATACAAGAAGTCTTGTGAGCCTCAGTTTCCATGGTCTAAAATAAGGCTAATAACGCCTACCCTGCCTGTCAAGAGGCTAGTGTAGATTAAATGCAATAACATATGTAAAGTGCTTAGTATGTGGTAGAAACGCCCCCGGGCGGGGGAGGTTATCAATGACAGTGGATGCTGCTCTAGGGCCTGGGAGCGCCTTCTCCTCTTGCATTTCAACCCTGCAATCTCTCTGGGCCTCTTTCTCAGTCTGTAAAAGGGAGAAACAACCCCTGCCCCCTCCTCAAAGGAATGCTGGCCGCCAGGTGAAGCCAGCTCTTGGGAGAAAGGTCTGCAGAATGCCAGGGCGGTGTGAGAGGCCAGCCCTGACGGCGGGGCGCTGGCCGCAGCGTACAGGCCCAGGCCCGGTCCTTTAGAGACGTGGGCGTTAGACTGTGGCAGAGACAGATTTGCTAGCACAAGAGAGAGCTGGGAAGAGAGCCAGGCCCAGGATGGAGGCTCGGCAGCAGGGCGGGTTTAGAATGACCTCCAGGAAGCAACAAAGCAGCCACATAAACAGGAAGCCGGTGACAGGGTGGGGCCCTGCGAGGGCTGGGAAGAGCCCGGGCAGCCGGCACAGGACCAGGGGCTGCGGGAGGGGGCGCAGGGATGAGCGTGCCACACCAGGGACAGGAAGGGAGGCCTCTCTGCACGGGGACCTGCCGGGAGGTTTACTGCCGTTCTCCGGCCAAATAAAGCTTCCCTTGCATTTTTCGTAAGAAGACAACAGAAAGCTGCCTATTTTGTAACCTCCCATTCTCGCCCTCCTCTGTGGAGAAAGATTTTTTTGTTTTGTTTTACTTTTTTCTTATTGAGTTACACGTCCACCTGGTCGTTGGTGAAATATCACTTCATCCCCAGGCCTGCCATTGCCCTCTGCTGATTCCAGGCGTGGGAATCCGTGCCTGCCGTTTTATTTAGGAAACTGCCTGGTAGATGATTGACTCTCAGTGACTACAGGATCTGCGTCTAAAATAATATGAATGGATTGCAGATTGATTCATAGGACCCAGCACGGAGAAGCCCAAACTCCATTCTTTCTTCCGAGTTCCATCTCAGATCTCCTGTCAGTCTCAAAATTGATAGAACAGCCTGAAGCCATTGAACAGAGTTATGGCAGCAATCACCTTTCTGATTCTTGCATATAGATGCCAATATGTCAAGAGGACCCAGGCAAGGGGACAACAGGGCAGCTTTATTTAGCGTTATGACAAGCAAATGTTTGAATACCAAGGAGCTCATGAGCTTTGCAGCAGCAGGGGAAAAAAGGAAAAAAAAAGCCCCCACATGGACACCTGCCTAGAACCCCAGTGGCCCCGCACGGTGCAAAAAGGAGATTGCTAACAAAAAGGTTATTCAGCAGTTCTCCGAATAAACCCAAAGGTAACAAGTACGGATGGAGCAGATGTCAGGAGACTGAGCGCTGCTTTGGAAAACTGCCGAGATATTTAAAAATAGCGCTTTCTTATTAACCCAAGCATAATGCTGAGAGTCCTTTAAAATAAAACTTCCCAGATGCCACCTGCATGTGACATGGCAACAGGACGAATGCCAGTGCGTCCACTGATACTGGAAACGTTCTGAAGAAACAGCCTCCACTGATTGTTCCGGCACAAGCGAATCACAAACTAATTTATGTATTCTTGCAGCTGCACCCCAGCAGAGGCGGGGGAGTCGGACCCATTCACAGCTCACTAGTGCTGCCTCATTCTTTGCAGATTTTGGCATTTAACTATAATTAAGATTTATTGTTCACTAGCTTGCAGGTCAGGGCAAGCATGACAATGTGGGTAACTTTTCTGTTTACTAGTAAAATGTCTGGTAGGAGGAAGCCTCAACCCTTCCAAGCAGAACTTGACAGAAATAAATAGCTCCTCTTCACTCCAGGACCAGCGCATTACCGATTTTAATCAGACGCGAGGAGTCACTTGAAAGGAGGGCAGGGAGAGATCGGGAAGAGCCGGCGAACTGTGCCGTTGCTCTTGCACCAGAAGGGTAATGGCCATAAGCCAAATCAATTATTGCTGATCTTCTGGATTTGGGGAAGGGATTGTCTGCCTGGTGTGGGAGGGAGAGAGCCCTTGACAAAGGTTCTGCAGAGACTGAGACCTGCGATTTTCACTGCCTCTCCTTGCCACGGAAAGGAGAACCATTCCTCATCTCTCCCCACTCCAAGGATGCCCTTGGACCAAATCAGGTGGCCGGAGGAGGAGGGAGGCAGGGTTTAGCAGTCAGCGGCCGCTCACCTGCGTTCACAGTCGGCCTGCTGAGGGCCTGTGCGGGTGACCCAGGACACAGCGGGTGTGAACGAACAGACAGTCGTAAGCAGACAGATGAAGAAGGGCATCTCATCCCCATCGGTTTATTAGAAGGCAGAGATGCTGAAGCATAATGTGCTTCAGTTTTCTAGCATCTATAATTTATTGTGTGTTAATGTTTGGCCTCCTTGGGATAGTTCTGTCGGTGCCGGTATCAAACAGGAAAACATCACTCACACGGACCAGAGATTTGGAGCCTCAGCTTGTCCTCCTGTTTCTTTTGTTCCCTTGCAGAGGAGGGGGGAGTCCTTTGCTCTTGCGTAGTGCTGCCGACTAGAGAATATAGTTTATACGATAACGTAAAAAATGTCTTTGATCTCACCTTAAACTGTAAAGGATTCAAAATGTGGCTTCCAAAAATTCGTACAACACTTTAGGAAAAAAATGAGGGTAAAATAAGTGAGTGAGAAAATCCAGTGATTCCTGCGTTCTCCTGTTTCATGTCGCCTGTTACCATTTGAGCCGCCAGCTCATGGAAGCTGCAGAGGGTTCGACTCAGGCCTGCAGTGACTTGGTCCTCCCCGATGCCTTGACTTGAGCACATTTGTTTTCCTCTTTATCAGAAAAAGGTCTCGAGATTCTAAGTAGTAGAAGGAGACTTTTTTTGACATTAGGAGAAAAGTATAAAAACAAACATTTTCCCCAAAGATGAAAAGGGTGTGAAATTAATTTTAATGGTGGATATAGACAAGGTCTAAAAAAGGATTAAAAAACTTCACATCTATTTTAACAACTGAAGGTGTTTTGTAGTCCTGGATACCAGATCTCTAATCTTGTGGAATCCAGTTCAATGAAAGTGTTGCGGAATGATGGAAGACGGACATATTATTGTGGGAGGGCGGATTCTCATATTTGGATTTGGTTGTTAGCAGTATTTTTAACCACTTAAAAATCAAGTTCTCGGTTCCACTCAAGTCACTATCATTGGTTTAATTTTCAGATCTTGCTGGCTTAAGTAAGCATTACTCTATCCCAAGGAAACGTGAGACAGGCAAGGGAAGGTTCAAGAAAGTCTCACGGAGAGCACACTTGACCCTAAATGCAAGCCTCGTTTACCAAACCACAGAAATTTGAACTTGGTGATGCTCTGCAAGGTCATCTCCAGAGAACACAAACAGCCACCACGCGATTCTCCCGCACGCCGATACCAGCAAAACACATTTATAAACACGGGCATCTGCCATCGTGGACGCAGACCGGCACAGAAAAGGACGTGCAGGACATGGCAGCAGCCACTTAGTGGACAGGACATCGCTGAGCACACTGCCCTTAGGTACAAAGGAGGGAAGGAGGGGGGAGGGAGCTACACGGCAGAACAGGTGGGAAGCTGGAGGAAAATCACTTTGCTCTCAGCTGGGGAGGGCTTGGTGGAGGAAGCGGATTTCAGGAGCTGCTGGAATGATTGCAGGAGACAGCTTGACAGGATGGGACGGGGCAGGCTTCCAAGCGCAGGGACTCCTGCCCAGGACGAAGGAAACCTTGAAGGAGGGAATATGTGCTTCGCTGAAGGGGCAGTGGGAAAAATTCCAAGGAAGGAAGAGAAGGAACCGGTCAGATGCTAGCGGGGCGACGCGGATGCACAGGATGTGGGTCCTCCTCCCCTCAAACGCAACCACTATTCTCCCGTTGTCGTCGCTGCAGCCGTACTTACTTTGTCGCAGTCCTGGACCTTTATGCTTTGTTTTTTTAAGAATAATGTGGCACCCAGATTGGTCACCACACTCATAATGGAATGTTAAAAAATGACAGATGATTCATCAGACTGACTGCAATAAAGATAAAATGGATTAAAACACAGGGAAAATAACTCCACTGTTAGAAAATTTTTTAAAAATATGGTTTTTTAAATTAGAGAAGAGAGGACCATGGAGTAATGATTATTTCCAGAGACAGTAAGAATTAGGAATTACATTTTTTTTTTTTTTTTAGAGACGGGATCTTGCTATGTTGCCCAGGCTGGAGTGCAGTGGCTATTTGCAGGTGTGATCCTAGCTCACTGCAGCCTTTAACTCCTGGGCTAAGTGATCTTCCTGCCTCAGCCCCCCAGGTAGCTGGGACTACAGGTGTGCACCACCACAACCAGCAGGAATTTACTTTTAGGAGGAGGAGGGGAAACAGTAGTTTTCTATCTTCAAGGAAGAAATGTAGAGACATCAGAAATTTCAGGTGCCTTTAACTGATACTGCTGAGTTACCCTTCGAAAACGCTGTAGGACTGTTTACTCCTACTAACAGTTTATGAGAGACTGGCTATTTCTCCAAACCTTCCCAGGAATAGAAGGTATCAGTATTTATGTAATCATAGACCAAGAACTGATATCTTGTTTTGCTGTGCTCTTCCCTGATTGTCGTGGGGAGTGTTTGTCTAAATCTAAGTCTTTATATGTGAATCTATATCTATGCCCAATCTATCTTGATGATTTGCACCTCTTCTGTGAATTGTCTGTTCAAACCTTTTGCCCATTTCTTCTGTTGGGCTCTTTGTCACTTGTTATTTTGTGCGAGTTCTTTGTATATTAGGAATATACATACAATAGGCATTCTATTGCATCCTTGCCAGCATTTGGTAAAATTGATTTTCTTAATTTGCTAATTTAACAATCTATTAATAAAAAGGGTATTTTGCTGTTCTTTGTTTTTATGTACTTGCTTATTAATGAGGTTGAACTTTTTTTCATATGTTTATCGAAAATTTATACTTCTTTTGCAAATAATCTCCTTGGCCACTTTTGGGAGATGCCAATAGTGTTTTTCTTATTGGTTTGTAGGACCTCTTTATAGGACATGAACCCGATGTCTATTACTTGTTATAAATATTTTGTCACGCAAATTTTAGCACTTCGGGTATCCAAGCGCTATCAGTGAGCTTTTCCGCTTGGTTTACAGGGAAACTTCTGACACTGTGGACGGGGTGGAAGAGAAGTGTGTGTTTCCACTCCAGCTTATGTTCTCCTGAAGTTTATGAAATGAAACATAAGTCACCATTCTGAGGATTAATTTCCTTTTGAAAAATACCCCACCTAGTCTATATAAGAAATGATATTTCTTGTGCTAATACGGCTTTGACCATGTAGCATGTAACGTAGTAACCCTGGCCTTACTGTGCCAAAGGTACATTTGCTTGACTTTATTCCATCGAGCTGGTGAGTTAAAATGCCCCTGCTTCTCCCTTGACCACAGGAGCTGGGGCGGGGCTGGGGGTGGGCAGGGAGTAGGGGGTCAGCACACAGAGAGCGGAATTACCAAGCCGTAGGATGGGCAGGGAGGAGACTCGAACCTGGCCTCAAATGCCACCTGCACTCTTGCTTGTCTGTGACTTCAGACTTCATCTTATTTTTTCCCTTGGTGGGTTGGCCTTCTTCATGTGGAAGAAAACACCTTGCACCGTCAGCCTCCAGGGAGAGGCAGACTCAATTCTCTTTGAACTGCATCCTGCAGAAAGCACTCTCCTGAGGGCCCAGTTTGGGCCAGGAGCAGCGTTGATAGATAAAATACAGGACACTCAGATAAATTAGAATTTCACAGAAGCAACTCATCATTTTTATGGTATAGGTATGTCCCAAAAGTTGCACGGGATATGCTTATAGTAAAAAGGTATGCATTGTTTATCTGAAATTCAAATTTAACTGGATGGCCTGTATTTTTATTTGCCGAGTTTGGCATCCCTCGTCTGCCCATAGAGCCTAGAGCCAGGGACTGTGGTTGTCTGCCCTCACATCAGCGAGGGAATGGGCTAGCTCGTGTCCTTCCTGCTGCCCACTTGCCGGTGATGGGGGTGGGGGTTAATCGTGCTGAGCGGGCAGTCCTGTGGGTGCCCACCACACCCGCCCTGCTTGGACAGGCGTTCCACCAGCTCTCCCACACCACACCCGCCCTGCTTGGACAGGTGTTCCACCAGCTCTCCCACGCCCTGGCTGCCGTCCTGAGCACCCCCTTACTCGGTAGCACGGCCCTCTGAGGTTCTCTGTCGTTGTTTGCTAGCTCTCCGCGTTCCTGGTCGGGCTTCTCCAATGCATCTTGGCGCACATTAGGTGGCAGGACACAACCGGGTGGCACAGATTCAGCCCAAAGTTCCCCATATGTGTTACATGATCTTCCTTCCACACCGGTCCCCCAGTCACCACTATTGTGCTCCCATAATAGCACTTGTCTCTGGAGAGGACACGTATGTGCCTGTCGTTTCTACTTCTTCTCAACTTTAGCCTATGCAAACGTCCCTTAACCTTTGGTGCCTTCCGTTCCAGCCTGCCCCGTCTCCGCCAAGCCTCATGCCCGTGCAGGCGCTGGGCTCTGGGTGGGGGTGGCCAGTGTGCCAAGGAGCACCGTTCAGCAAGGGGGCGGGTTGGGGCAGGTGCGGCAGACAGGACACGGGGTCAGGACCACCAGGGACTGGAGTCGGCTCATCCAGGAAGGTTGGACCCTGGACATCCTGGGATGCCATATGGCTCCCTAAGGGCAAAGGTATCCAGGCCCTCCCCTTCCTGCGTTCTCCCCTCCCCCCTTTCGTTTGCTCTTCCTTCATCCTGAGTCCCCGGGGCCCTCCTTCCATCTCCCCTCCCCCTTCCCAGGCTCTCTCCCTTCCCCTCCGCTTGCCCAATCTCTCTGCTCGCTCTGCTCCCTCTCCTCCCATTTAAAGAACACTTACTATATACAGGGCACCTTGCATATCTTTTTCCCTTTTTTATCATTTTAACAACTCTACAGTGCAGCAATATTTATTTCCATTTTACAGATAAAAACTGGAGACGTTAGGAAATGGATATTTAAGGAGATCCAGCCAGAGGGGGATGGAGATGGCTTTGAACTCTGACCTTCTGCCGGCACAGTCTGCATTTGCATGTTGTTCTGCCACGCGGCCCTCAGGGGCTGAGGTTTCAGTGGCGGGCCATGGGCGGGCAAGGCCCACGTTTTGATGTTTCTGGGTAGGTGTCCTGCACAGCATTGCACAAGCGCTCTGCCCACTTCGCCAGTGCTGCCCCCCCTTCCCATCTGTGCCAGCCCCCGCCCCCTCCATCATCACCTGTCTTCACCCTGTGCCTTTGTTTTTCATTCATTACACTGTAGGTTAGCTGCTTCCTCCCACATCTAGGGAGGCATTATTACTTTGCAAACAAAACATGTCCTGCTCGCCCTGGAAGATGGGTTGTCTGCAGAGATTTCCTGCACACTGCTGTGCTCATGGCAGCTCAGGATTCTTGCAAACTGCAGTCACAGAGGGTGGCACTTCCTGCCGGAGGGAACCTTGTCCTCTCCCTGACCTCTGTCTTATTATCCTTTGCCTTCCATCTTGGAATCCCGCTCCCATTTGCCCCAGGCCCTTGTGCTACCAGCATCAGGACATCCCAGGCAGGGAGAGAACCGGTGTCATGTGGAGGTGGCGGGGACAGACAGACATGGCCAAGTGGGCTGTGTTCCTGCCTTGGCCCTCACTGGCCATTCAGCCGACCCACCCCCGGAACCACTGAAGGCCGAGCCGTGCAATGTTCCTGGGCTCCAGTGCGGTCAGTTATGTCACAAATAAGTAAAGGTGGAGAGTGTGCGTGGGGTCCTTCCTGGCCCCTTTATAGAACCTTCTTTGAATGACAAGATTCTGATGCCCAGCTGGAGCTGAGAATGTGTTTCAGGGTTGCACTTCCCATAACCAGGGCTGTGGTCTCTCCTTCCCCAGCTCCTGGCTGCATTTTGCCTCTGGCCTGAGAATCTCTGTGTTGGTCTCCCCTCAGTCCCTTTCTCTCTCTCTCTCTCTCTCTCTCTCTCTCTCTCTCTCTCTCACTCGGCCTCTTTCCAGGTTTCAAAAGGGGAAGGGACTGGGAAGCAAATTCAGGCCCTGATTTTTGAGTGGGGTGAAATCTTTCACATGAAGAAATAAAAGAACATACATTATAGCTTGGAAAACAATGGTAATATTTAATTAACCTTTTGAAATGGCTGATCTGCAAATCTGCACATGTCAGCTCATCTTCAGAACAGAGGCACTGTGTGTGCCGATGCCAAAATCAACATGCTGGTCCATGGATTTCCTCCACGGGGATTTCACAGGGGGAAAAAGTAAGAATATATTCCCCTCCTCCCTTCCCCGCCCTCCAGATCAGTTGTGTTACTTTTAAAAATTCATGTGCTCCAGCTGCCCTCGCCAAGGTTGGACGCGGCCTGTTGTGCGGCACATCTGAGGACCCCACGCTGAAGCTTGGCTCCTATCTCTGTCATTGTAGCAGACAGGCCTCGGGCCTCCTGGGGGACTGAGGGTCAGTTTTGATGACAGCAAAAATCAGCTCGATGCACTTGGAGCTCTCCCAACACAGTGCATATCCACAGGACAAAGGGAATTAGACTCATCTGCAAGTGTCAACTCTCTGGCTTTTTAGTGGTGTTTTTTCCTTGTGAAGGTGGTGTGCTCTCTTAGTTTGAGAAGCCAGGTCATCCAGGGAGCACGAAGGTTGGCTCATTAAAATATCACCTGGTTAAAGTAAATCAATGTTGATGGAATTGTTTAAGGTATTCTCCCTCGTGGAGCCAGTGTGTCACGCTGATCAACTTGTGACTCCCATCATCACGGGCTACGTGGAAACCCCTCCTTTCTGCTCTGCACCCCAGACCTGCTTTAATGAGCATGTTTCACGATGTAATCGGAAGCCCGAGTTGATGGGTGGTGACTAATACATTTCATTTCCTTTTATCAACGGCAGTAGCAAAAAGAATCAGGGAGGGTGGTGTTTTGCTCTTTGGGACTTCCAGGAATGAAGGAGTGTGGGCCTCAAGGAAATGAACGTGGAACAGTTGATTTGCACCTTTAAGCTGTGTATACATATCAATGAAGTGACAAAATGCATTTTGAAATATTTAAAGAAATCGCTGTAACTTGTAAAAAGTTTTTTTGTCATTTTTATGTGTTTTGACTGATCAAAGAAAAAACTGTGGGACTTCTAAGAACATGTGGCAAAACTGTAAAGCGTTGGGTAAGAAAGGGTTAAGGCACATGAAGACTTGATCGAGGTGCAAAGAGGCACAGTGGATTAGATGGAGCAATTATTTGGTTGTTAAGGTCACTTTTTCCTGGT
This sequence comes from Avahi laniger, assembly GCA_963575035.1. Taxonomy (NCBI): domain Eukaryota; kingdom Metazoa; phylum Chordata; class Mammalia; order Primates; family Indriidae; genus Avahi; species Avahi laniger. Next base: position 12,461 of record CAUYSK010118742.1, on the reverse strand, counting down.
TGGAAGGACATAGTACAGTTGGGCACAGCAATTGCAAAATGATCTTATCTCTGTCATTCTAGCAAGATCAATACACGCGGGATCAAGAAATTAGGCTGGAAGGTGTGAGGTCTTCCTTAAGATGATCAGTAGTGTGCCTTCCAGAAGAGGAAGCAGCTCATTGTGAGGGACCGACCATCAGTGACTCAGCTTACTCGTCAAGGACATGGAAGCCAATGACCACAATACCCAGGAGTGTTAGAAATAGCAAATCTACCAGTGGCAATTGCTGGGTTGAGAGCCAAGGTCTTTTTGGTCCCTAAAAGCACGGAAGGTAATAGGAAATGAGGTTTCTTGGAGGTAGAGAAAAAATTCGTGGTTTGGTTATAAGCCTACACTTAAAGATCACTTGCTACACTCCAAGCTTGTATAGGTACTTTACATTCCTTAGCTCATATAATCCTCACAACGAACCTATGAGGTGTTAGCCTGAGTGAAGATTCTGAGGCAGAGAGAGGTTAAGTAACTTGTTCAAGATCACACAGAATATACCGATTCTCAGTAGTAATTGAAGAGTTGAGGTGAAGAAGAATGTGTCAGTTATATCCAATGGCTTGCATTTGTTAAATGGATTTTCTCTGCTTTTTGTTGTTTTAATTGTGTTTAGTAATTGGGCTCAGATGCTTAACCTGACCTGACTTGCCCTGTATAGTGGCGTTCCGAGGTTCCAATGTCAGGCTCTCTTCAGAAGTTGATGTGTCTACTCCGGGACACATGGGTCTTTCTTCTATGAGATTTTTGGAAGAGCTTTGCCATCCTGAGCACGCTCAGGGACAAAAGTGAGCCAAATTGAGAAATGCGAGTAATGGGGAGGGGAGATGGACGCACACGCAACTTCCCCTGCCCCACCCCGTCTCCCTCAAACAGGAGCACTGGGCTTCAGGAAGGAGCGAGAAAGGAAGACTGAATGGCAAAGTAAAGGAGACCTTACTGGTAGAAAAGTTCCATCCTGGCCTTACCTGCTCACCCCCCTGCGTACCACCCCCCACCTCTGTCGTGTGGCCCCCACCTTCATCTAACCACCAAGACTGACGGCCTAAGGGTGTCATGTAGTATCGGGGCCCCTGAGATCCTCACATGGCAGAGCTGGGAAGAACCTCAACACATGACCTGGTTGAAGTACCTAATTTCTGGCCTGAGCATGATTAAACTATCAGAATTAAGAAAATATGGTGAGCTGGGTGGTTTCTCAATAAAGAAATACAGGGTGAGTATCCCTAATCTGAAAATCCAAAATCCAAAATGCTCTAAAATTCAAAAATTTTTTAGCACCAATACAGTGACACTTTTGTTTTCTGATGGTTCAACAAATACAAACTTTGTTTCAGGCACAAAATTGTTAAAAATACTGTATAAAATTACCTTCAGGCTATGTGTATAAGACGTATATAAAACATAAATACATTTTGTGCTTAGACTGGGGTCCCATCTCCAAGATAGCTCATTATGTACATACAAATCTTCCAAAACCCAAAAATTCCAAAATCCAAAACACTTGTGGCCCGAAGCGTTTCGGATAAGGAATTCTCAACCTGCAGCACATGGACGTGACATTATGAAGTCCTGCAATCCAAAGTGTCTTACAGGCCGTAACACAAATGGGCTTAATCCAGCTCTTAAGAGGTTTATCTTGGGATCGGGGGACAGCTTCTTCACCAAGCGCTCTCTCTGACATTAAGACCACAGCCCACTAAAAGGCAGTGTGAATAACAATATCACTGATGACTACTGGTGGTGGAAACATCCACCAACCAAGGGACTTCTTTGATGTCCCATGTATTCATGCCTGTCTAATTCCCTGAGCAGCTAAACTATCACTTTCACTGATTAGCTCCCTCGCAAAATCTAAGTTGACTCCCAGGGGGTGGGGGAAGAAAACTGCATGTGCATACATAAGAGGGGAGGCTGTACCAGTGTGTGCAAGCGTGTGCATTTGTGCGTGCAAGTGGTGAGAAGCCGAGGGTCTGAGCAGTTTCCCGAGATTCCCCAGAATACAGAAGGCTTGTGGTGCATATGGGAGAACTGACAAGTACACCAGAAGGTGAGGAAATGGCTGGAAGCAACACTAATGCCACTCCATCTGGAAAGAGGGGTACTGTTTAGTACGTCTGGAAAGCATTATTTCTGCAAATAGCTCAACCTCTATCAACTTTCAGGCAGGGATCCCGATCTGCTGCCAAAATGAGATCTCCCTGACGGCAATGTGGTGGGAGAGGCTGAGCAAATGAACTAATAGCACAAAGCAGGAAATCTGTAGAGATGGCAGCCGGTAAGGTACCACACAGCACGCACCTGCCTCTCTCCAAGAAGACAGCCGGGGCTTCACATCACATTAGGCCGGTCCGCGCCGGGGGAGGCTGAGCCTGGTGGGGTTTTGGGCTCGGCAGCCATTTCCAACAATTTCTCACAATTTTTGGGCTCAGAAAAGCCCCAAATATAGTTAGCCAAATGGCTTTCCTGCATTGATTTTTATACCCATGGGTATTTTGAAGGAAATTAAATCCATGTGTTTCTGATTCAGTTGCCATTAGCACATGAAAACGCTGTTTTGTGAGAATTATGGTATGCTGTGGGTGCCTTCGCACAGCGCCGCTAAATGCCATAAACCCGTCTAGCCAGACACGGAGGTGCAAGGAGCCGGGCGCGTTCTGCTATATGCCATTTCCCTGCCTGTCCAGAAGGCAACATGTTTTTGTCATTTGCATCCTTTCTGAATGTAGCGCAACATGTTTTCTCGTGCCTGTTAATCATCTATCATTTCCAATTTGAATGAAGCCATATTAGTGTGGATGATGAGAAATTGTCCTTAACCACTAATAGCTGCACGGGATTCGTAGAAAGGCAGCCCCAAAAACTGGTTCTGGTCTCCAGGTCCAGGAGCAAGGAGGCCAGCTGAAATGCGACCCCAGGAAGGCCGTGCAGGCCTGTCTGCAGCCCCTAGAAGCAAGCGAGCGTGTGCTGGCTATGAGAAATAGCGGGGAGCCCCGGTCTGCGAGCAGAAGTGGGGATCACTGGGGTCCTGCTGCTGCCTGTCTCTGAACTCCCTCTGCATTGATCACCTGGTTGAATGCCATCAGTTTAGGGCCCTTTCTGGGCCTGACATTCTATGAATGAAAAACTGGCCCTCATTTGCCCTTAGTTATCACATTCATTGCATGGTTGCCTGCATTAAATCTCTGGTGTGTTCAAGGTCTCGTGCTCAGCACTGAAGGCACGAAGGTGAAAGGCACGCCTTGCCTTTGCAGGAAAGGTGCAAGAGAAAGGGGAGAGGACTGACTCACTGGGTCAAGCACAGTGCTAAGGGTTTTATTAGCCAATCTCACATCCTCTTCGCCAGAATTTTCTAAAACAGACACTATTGCCCCCATTTTATGGATGGAATTTTACTGAAGATCAGGAATATTGGGTAATTTGCTCAAAGACAGAGCTTGTAAATGGAGAAATTGGGATATGGAGTCTCTTATCAGTAACCCCAAATGTCTTGTTATTTTCTCTCCTTCTTACTGTTTCTTATAATGTGATGAGTATTAAATGTACATGTATAATATATTATGTTTTATATACAATAAATTACAGGGAGGGACTGCCTAATTCTGCTCTGGGAACATTGGAAGACTTCACTGAGAAGACAACATTTGCTTTGGGTTTTGAAGGATGAGCAGGAGTTGACCCAGTGGAGCTGGGAGATGGCAGAGGGAATGGCATGTGCAAAGATATTGAATGAAGAGAAGAGCAAAATGTTCCAGGAACTGAAACCATACTACTTATCTCATTCCTGCAACACCGATTACTGTTATAAACTGCTGAGAGATTTCAGGTCACATTTCTCCTAAGGACACAGTTATATCTTGACTGTACAGTTTCTGGCCCTCCAGTCCAGTCTCATTATTCCACCTACTGGGCTACAGAGGATCATCTTTGAGATCCGGTGGCATCTCTACGAGGGATCTGGTTGACTTTGGTCAACCTTGACTAACTCAGTGGAAAAGGGGTTCCCTACGTTTTCCTCCATTCACGTTATTATCCAAGATGTTTTTCTCCTCACTTGCAGTGGAGAAACAAAGTGAGTTGAGAGAACAGCTGGTGGCAATTTTGCTCTGAATTCAGAGGTTGTGGAGCAAACGGGAAATTTCATGCTGCAGCCATGGTGGAGGCCAACTGAGCTTTAGTAACTTACACGGTATGTCCACAACTTGCTTCCCGTGAAATTGCCCGTAAGTGTGGACAACCTGGGAAGCTGCAGCTGAGCAGCTGCTCTAGAAGGCTCTCTGGATTCCATAAGTAGCTTGTTCTAGTGCTTAATAAAACTGTGCTCTCCTATGGCTTAGGCTGGCTGAACTTTCCCTGCTCCCTATTCTACAGGACTAGAATGGTTTTCTATGGCACCGTAGTAGGCAGTCCACGATAAGTTGTCTTGTCCTATCTTAACGATTGAGGAGGTCTCTCCTCTCCTGGTAAGGGGTGGGCTATGCTGCTGACTAAACAAACTTGCTTACCTCAGTCTAGAATTTAACCTGAGGCATATGCACCTTTGGTGACATGTCTGTGCTTCTAATAACGTCCAAACTAATCCACTAGTGTTGGTGTCAGCCAACTGTGAGAAGCTAACACACCATTTAGACTTAGGGGACCTACTTCTAAGTCCAGAATCTTTTCTTAAGAAAATAAACTTCATCATCTGTCAAATGAAGCGGTCAGACTCCATAACCACTAAGGGCTACTGGCTGTAAACTTTTCTGATTTCTCTTATTCTAGATCTGCTGGAAGTTGAGACCAGCTGTTTACTTTCATTAAAAGACAATCTCACTCTGCCATTATCATTCTAAAGGTTCCGCATCCTCATCCTGGTTTTCTCTCTTTTTCCATTAAAACAAATCCTGACTTATTTGACCTTTTCTCAGAAGGACAATTTTCCTAAACATGACATCATCCATGTGGATGGGAAACTCTTTGGGACCCCCTCTAAGGTCTTCACATTATACTCTGATTGTACCTTCCAAACAGAACACCAGTACAAGCTTAACTGTAGTGGAGCTGTGTTGGTGGGAACGGATACAGTCAGACTCTGTCTTTCCAAGCCTTGCTTCTGTGAGAGCTAAACCATTTCAGGGAGCTTGCAGCCCACTATCTTCTCCAGTTGGGGACATTTAGAGTACAGGCAATGTTAACTGTGTTGTAAACATGGCGGCCAACAATTAATGTCCTGGACCCATTCCTCTCTTGGCTTGTGCAGAGAGAGGCCAGTCAGGTGGCTCAGAGATGTTGTTGGCAGAAACCATCATTCCCTCTATTTGGGAATGAAGGACCATAAATGGTGGTTGCCTTCCAAACTGCCAATAAATAAGTAAATATAGAGAGTGTTGACATTGGTCTTCCTGCCAAACACCAGTCTGCATCTATTCTCATTTTGCGGGGAGACGAAACAGAGAAGCATTATTGAATAGGCTTTTGAGAAGTAGCCTTGGTTCTACTTGGAATCTCTCCTCCTTTTGGAAACCTTTCAATCAGCTTTCTGGCCCTTATTGGAGAGTGAGACAATTCTGTCAAACATGAGATTGTGTTAGCTTATTCATAATAATTATCAGCAATAGGCTGAAATGGAGCCATTTCTAAGGATGAACTGTTGTCAACAGATACTTCAGCTGTAGTTTGGAATAACAGCTTCGCCCCAAGAGGGTGGGCATGTAGCGTGCAGCCGACTCCAAGACAGTTTAAGGTGCTGGCCAGGCACACACCACAGATTCACAAGGTTTTTAATCCCTGCCTTCTGAGTTAGAGGATTTTGTGCATTGACTGAGTTTGAAGATAGACAAAATGGTGGCCATTTTGCTAAGTCAGGAAGGCACTGAGAAGAAATATCTTGTTTACTCCTGCATGCCTAGTGCTTAACATGGTGCCTGTCACATCGAAGGCACTTAATACATATTTGTGGAATGAATGAATTAACTTGGAGATGCTTTGCTTCCTCTCTGCTGTGATCCACAATCTCAGACTGTTCCTGTATTTCGAGTTACTCCAGAGCCACACTTCCAGGATGTCTAAGTCTATGATTTGGCCTTCACATGCTTCTCCTGCCACCTACTTATGTCCAGCTTTCTTTTCCTTAAGGCTTGCCCCACCAGCATGGCATAGAGCTCCCCAGAAAGGCTGTACTAGCCCATGCTGCACTCAGCCTTCTCCTGTTCTGATGTCTGCACCTAGAAATTCTACACACTTGCTCGCTTCCTCTGGAAAAAAACATTTCCCTGCTTTCCTGTTCCTTTTCCTGTTTCCCTTGAGAACTTTCAAGATTCTCCAATGCAAACAACTCTAACTGAGAAACTGAGTCAAGAGAAGGCCAAGGGCTAATGGAGGAGCAGATAACTTCTCTTTTCTTGAGACCCAAGTGGTGTTCTCTCCCTTGGTGGCTGGCCTCCTGGGCAGAGCCACTAGCATTGAAGGGCCATGCACACTTCAATTTTCTACTCTTGTTTTGACAGCTGAAGTGCAATGGAATTAACCCTTTAAATCAAAGTCTTCTGTACTTTGGTTACTGCTTTTATTCAAAGTGCAATTTATTTTTTACCTATTAAGGCATGGATGTGAGGGTGTATTCACATATCCACACACATTGGATATCACTGGGTTTTTGACTAGTTTAGAAATCACTACTTCCCTGCACATTCGCATGGCATCTGAACAACCCAAGAGTCCCTACTGACAGTTTCAAGATGAGATTTTCAGGTAATTCAGGAGATTCTGTTTTCCAAGAAAGCCTCATCTCTTCAGAACTCTGGTCCCCAAGAACTGTGGATTATTCTATGAGAAGTTCCATTTGGGGGCTGATATAGTTTAAAGGACAGCTTATGCCATACTGATCTCTAGCATGTGTGTGTCTACAAAGGGACGCAAGCCTGCATGATTGGTGGTTTTTCCTAGGGTTCTTAATATACTTTCACTATTTATATTTTTAATTGTATGAAAGTACCAGAAAGCTTAGCGGCCAAGGAGGACAGTTGTAAAAATTGAATAAATAAATACATTAAAATTAAGAAAAAATCCGAGTTAGTGATGTCTGACTTTCTCTATTCATGTCATTGCTACTCTTGTTGCTTTTTGGTTTTTGTTTTGCTTCTTGACTGTTGTTGTTTTCCAGGAAAGCTGTCATTTATCGTGAGAACAAGAGCAGCCATGTGTTGATTTTTCTGGATTCTTTTTGGATACTATCCCAGTGCTAATGAAGGCCCTTCCAAAGTGCTAAAGAGCTGGTGCCAAAATCAGTTATGCTGAAAACAATAGAGGAGAGTGGTACACAGACTGCATATATATCCATACATGTACACACATGCATCGATCTTTGAATTAATATGAATGTGCAACTCATGTTCATGCAAATTTACACATTTGTACAAATACATAATGTATGCACTGAAGCTACACCGAGGAGAATGTGACGACTGCATTTTTATGAAAGGACTTTTTACATCTGCTTGCTGAAAATTTGCTTTGCTTCGATGAGCAAAGTTTCTAGATTTGGCAGTGCCCAAATTTGTCAGTTTGGAAGCTATTGTCAATGCACCTTCATCAATTTAAAAAGCTTAGGTAGGAGTATGAACATTGTTATAGATCTTATTTGTTTTGCTGAGAGATGAGGATTCTACTACAAGAAGCAGCTGGAAAGTGCTTGGCTTAGGCGTAGCTGCTGTGCGGCTGTGAATAAAGTCTTTAACATGGATTCTGGAGTACTTCTGAGGTAGTTTATTAGCTGAAATAGAGACATGTTGTAGCTGGGGCTCTCCCTCTACCCTCGATGGATTCGCCCTGCCTTTCTCCCAATGTGTGATTATTCTCTCCTCCGTTTGTTTACACAGCTTGGAGATGGGGACAGAGTTCTCTGGCGACCACACAACGGAGTGCAATCACCCTAAAGAGAAGCATTTAGAAGCCATAAAACCTAAACGCCCTGCCATGCACCATTACATCGCACAGTTACCCAGATTTAGCAAATTAAATTAAATAATCTCAAATAACTTGATTTTGGGGCGTTACAAATTCATCTCTATGGTGCCCAGTGGACAATTTCTTTTATTATTATTGTTCCTCAAGTATAATTTATGTTTTTTATGAATCAAAATCCTCGCCTGCCTGGCTGTCCGCAGCTCTCGGGCTCGCGCGGCCCAGGCGGTGGCTTGGTGCGCCACCTACCGGCCGCGGGCGGCACAGCCGGCGCCGGAGCGCGGCCGCCGCGAACGCCGCAGGCAGGACGCTGCTCTCCCGGCCCCGCGCTAACCGCTGCCCTGGGCTCCGTCACTGTGGGTCAGCTTGGAGTCACGGGACGCTCCGGAGAGATCGGCCGTGGAGGCTGCAGGAGTTTTTCTGTCCCCGCTGCAAAGTGGGGTCGCGTTCGCCTCTATTAAAGCCCAGCGGATCTAATTGAACTGCTGTTTACTCGGCGGCAGGGGAGCCAGGCCTGCGTCCCCCGCCTCTCTGCTCCTCCACAGTCCTGCTCCAAGAGGACATTTGATGTGCAGAGACAGTGGCTGCTGGTGCCCACAGCTCCCCCAGATACGGACAATCGTGAATTTTGCCATGCGTTAGGTTTTTAAAAAAGTATTTTCTTTCCAGGGAAATCTTTTTTCCCTTCAACGTTTCTGAAACGCAGTTGAATTCCCGTGTGGTAGGGGAAAGGGCGAGCGAGGTGTTGTTTTAGAGACTGGTTTAAATTGACGTTCAGTTTAATTACAGGTTAGCAAATAAACAACCATCAGACAATGGCTGTGTGCTGCAGGAGGGAAATCCCTTTAAAGAAACATTAAAATACGCCTTAATTCAAACTTCCCTGATGCCTTCGTTTGATCTATCTTGCTTTGGTAAAGTTCCATAAATGTGCCACTTACATGTTTTCTCACATTTTTAAACCGTACAATAACCTGAGCCTCCCAGCGATGCATCCAAGAAGTTCCTTTTCTCCTGCAGGCTCCTAAGCAGAGGGCTCAGCGTGGATGTGTGTGAGCTGAGAGCCTTCCAGTTTATCAGCTGTCTTCTCTCTCTCCCCCCAGTCAAATGTTTCCACATAGCAACAGATGGTGTTTGAGGCTTTTTGCTGAGTTTAGGATGGTCTATTTTGGGTTTTCTCAGAAGAACTGTGACAGTAAGTGCACCTGTCCTTAATAGCTTCAAGTGAGACGATATAACCTTCTCTTAGGAATTAAGGTGACTTCCCTGAGTGTCCCGTGGTTCGAACAGCGTTGTTAATGTGTTTGTCTCATCTTCAAAAGGAACTTTCCTTCCCACTACGTGAAAGTAAACCTTTCCTCCTGCCTTATGTCACCACTTCCCATAATTCCTAAGCCTTTTCTCTAGATGTTGCTGCAGAAAAGAAATGTAAGAAAAAAGTTGCCAGATTGGAAGCAAAAGCACATAATTTATAGTTATTTCACACGCATTAGGTTACAAATCTCTGGAGATTTTAAGACCATTTTGTCTTCCAAGCAAGAGTCAAAACTAAGTAACTTCTCTCATTTGATTCAAGAAGAGCAGATTGAATAGTGCTGGGGGGTCTTGTTGCTGAGTTGCATTTAAGGAAGAAAATCCTTCTCCCAGGGGATTGCCCAAGAGCCTTCCTCCTTGGTGTTCAGTGGTGTGAGGAAAACCAAAGCCTCTATTGCCACATGGCTAAAGTTCAAGGTGGAATCAACTTTCCTTCACTTGTTAACTGAAGGCAACCTCTCTAGATATCTGGCCTTGTCCTTCATGCTGCAGTATGATCACCGTGAGGATGGCTTTCATCGTAGATATGTCATGATGTGAACCGGCCTGCATTTGGTTCAGGTTCTGCAAGGTCCACTGCCCAGCCAAGGCGCCGATCCAGCACCACGTCCTGGAGTTAGCCACCTCGTCCTGGCCTGTCCCTTCTTAGTGCTGCGGCCTTCCAGTTCCAGTCTCATACAGTAATTTGTTTGGTTGTTTAAAGGAGTTGAAAGAAATACAGGCATGAACTAGCTCTCTCTCAGATCTCCTCGCTCTCTCTTTTTTTTTTTTTTTGAGACAGAGTCTCTCTCTGTTGCCCAAGCTCGAGTGCTGCGGCGTCAGCCTAGCTCACAGCAACCTCAAACTCCTGGGCTCAAGCCATCTTCCTGCCCCAGCCTCTCGACTAGCTGGGACTACAGGCCCACTCCACCACTCCTGGCTAATTTTTAGTAGAGACAGGGGTCTCAGTCTTTCTCAACCTGGTCTCACACTCCTGAGCTAAAGCGATCCTCCCACCTCAGCCTCCCAGAGTGCTAGGATTACAGGCATGAACCACAGCCTGGCCTCTTCTCACTCTTTAATCTGTTGTTCTTATTCTTTTATGGAGAAAACCAGAAACAAAGTGACTAAAAGGTTGTGCTATCTGAAACCAAAACACTTACAGGAAGGTGTTATAGACTGACTGTGTCCCCTTCCCATCCCCCTCAGTTCATATGCTGAAGCCCCAAATCTCAGACGCTATACTTGCAGAGAGGGTCTTTGCAGAAGTAGTTAAGTTAAAATGAGGGCATTAGGGTGGCCTCTAAATCCAATATGACTGGTGTCCTTATAAGAAGAAGAAATTTGAGGCTGGGCACAGTGGCACACGCCTGTAATCCTTGCACTCTGGCAGGTCGAGGAGGGAAGATTGCTTGAGCTTAGGAGTTCCAGAACAGCCTGAGCAAGAGCAAGACCCCCTCTCTACCAAAAATAGAAAAATTTAGCCAGGCATGGTGGTGCACACCTGTAGTCCCAGATACTCAGGAGGCTGAGGCAGGAGGATTGCTTGAACCCAGGAGTTTGAGGTTGCAGTGAGCTAAGCTGATGCCACTGCACTCCAGCCTGGGCAACAGAGTGAAACTGTCTCAAAAAAAAAGAAGAGGAAATTTGGACCCCCGACATGTGCAGAGGGAAGACCATGTGACGAGACCCAGGAAGAAGACAACCATCTAGAAGCCACGGAGAATGGAGAGAGACCTCACAGTTCTCAGAAGGAATCAACTCTGCCAGCACCTTGATTTTGGACTTCCAAACTCCAGAACTGTGAAATAACACAGTTTTGCTGTTCAAGCCACCCAGTCTGTGGTACTTTGTAGTGGCAGCCCTAGTAAAACAACACAGAAGGTGAGAAAATTAATTCAGTCGTCTGTATGTTTTGGTATTCCAAAATAACTTCCATTATTTCAAAGAGCCTGAGGCTCACCGCTTCAGGCAGGGAAGTGTGGTGTGTTTGGGGATGTCCTCGGTGGTGCACTGAAAGAGTCCCTCGGAAGTTTGCAGCCCGGTCCTGCCCAACGGAATCCTCTGTAAACCATAAGTAGCGCTGAAGTCTGCGGAGCATTATCGCCATGTGTACACTGTGGTTAGTAATGGAAACAAGTGTCTTCTATTTAACTTCACGTGTCATCTGGACACAAAAAGCACTTTCCTGGGACAAACTAAACACTTCAGAATGTAGTGTTTTATGTGTCTCTCTTGCAAACCCTTAGCATGATTTTGAACAGATTTAAACTCTGTGGGCCTGCAAACTTAACCCTAGAGGTATTGCCACACAGGCCTGTGCCATACAGACAGAAGGCTCAGGTGAGAGCTTTTTGCTTGTGCACTTGAAAGGTGAGGCCTTATCAATAAATGGTCTTTAGGGATATGTCTGATTAGTGTTTTCATCAATGCAGCTGTTTTCCCCGGGGAGCGCTTGGTCAAATGCTGAATTTTTTGCTGGCTGCCATGGGCATTGAGTTTATCCCACATGGTGTTCGTAGTAACCTCACAGAAGCTAACCTTGCTTGATACCCGACGAAAACAATAGGCACAGTGATGATAGATTTGGTTCAGTAAATAAGAAAAAGCACAGCTATGACTTTTATCTGGGTTTGGTTTTCATTTTAAGTAAGTCAATATTTCAAAACCAAATCAAGTCATGAGAATTAGCCAGGTGCGGTGGCTCATGCCTGTAATCCTAGCACTCTGGGAGGCCAAGGCAGGAGGACAGCTTCAGCTCAGGAGTTCAAGACCAGCCTGAGCAGGAGCGAGACCCTGTCACTACTAAAAATAGAAAAATTAAGTGGGCATCATGGGGGACGCCTATAGTCCCAGCTACTCAGGTGGCTGAGGCAAGAGGATCCCTTGAGCCTAGGAGTTTGAGGTTGCAATGAGTTACGGTGACGCCACTGCATTCTAGCCCAGGCAACAGAGCAAGACTCTCAGTCAGACAAAAAAAAAAAAAAAAAATCATGAGATTCCAACCTCTCCGACAAAGATTGTATTTAAATTTTTATTTTATTTCATGTGAGTAAAACTTAAAATGAGTCTCAGAATAGATAGAAAGGCAGTAAAGAAGTAGAACAAAGAAATACCTTTTACATAGACTTTTTACTAAAGTTCAGTAGAAATTTTGAAAAATCAGAAGGCGTTACTTTAAGAACCTGTGGGAT